>JAGFMF010011937.1:1058771-1154569 GCA_019455555.1 Galemys pyrenaicus | reverse complement strand
CCCCTGGCCGGCAGCAGGGATCGAACTCGTGCTGCAGTGGCTGCGATTTGCTTCATAGTGCGTTGCTTAACCCACTGCGCCACCAGGGGAGGCCCAATTACAGCTAATATTTAAGGATTCTGGTGTCTAAAAGGTAAGAATCATTTCTTACCTCAAAGGTACACACTCTTCCTGTTACCCTCAAGTATAGTTATAAAGTTTCTTTACAGCTCCACTTCTGTTTTTATGGTTTTGTCATTTAGTTATTGGATTGCTTTTATCTGACATATCTTATTCATTGGTTGTACTTTATTCAAATAAGGGTTTATTTTTTTCTAGGGCTTCTTTTTATCTTTATACTATGAAGCCTCTATGAGAAATTTTCATTTTCTAGCCTGCCTCTTTCTTTCCTAGAATGAAATTGTTTGTTTTTTCTATCTCATGCCCTATGCATTTTCAAGGATAGCACACTTTTCCAAAAGACAGACATCCAGTTACTTATCCAATGTACTCATGGTAGTCCTGTTCTTAGAAAAATGGTTTCCTCTTTCTATGATGTCATGTCTGTTCTACTACCAGCCACATCATGTGCGAACTGCCACTCTCTGTTCTTTGCAAATATCTGTGTGACACTTGTTCCAACAACAGAATATATTATTTATTATCAGCATTATCATCACCACTGCCATCATCATCATATCCATCATCTTTTAGTATCCAATGGTATTACGAGCATCCTGTTCCAGAATTTGCTATCAGTGGATATAAAATATCCTTGGCTTTCACTGACCTTTATCAGTTAGTATTGGCCAAATATTAATAGAAATGAATCCTGCCATGGGCCTGTTAGCATAACTAACCTTTGGTTCAGGTTTGTCTTAATTATTTAGAAAGTGTGCATAAGTTTATGACACTAAATGTTACTGTTTCCCTTGCAGTGATTTCTGATTTTTAATTGCAACTACTTTTATCCACTTAGCTTCTGGTTATCTGTTCTGAAAAAGAACCTCCAATGATCTGAAATCAAGAAGATTTAAATACTTTGGAATCTGTTTTAGAGGCATAAAAAAACTGGAGTTAGGAAAAATTTTTGAGATTGATGAGTTAAAAAAAAAACAACTTGGAAATAAATGAACGCCTAAGGAAATAAATGAACTCCATGATTGACAGAGGATTCTATATAACATAATCCATCAGTAAGTATATTTTCATTTATTATTAATACACACAAAATGAAAATGATAGCCTTCATTTAATTATGTTGTAAAGTCTTAGAAAAAAGCAAATGCCTCAGTCTAATTTGTAAAAATAAACCCCATTTTAATTATGTGTACCTCATCAAATTTCTAAATTTAGAATAGAAAAAGAATGAATTACTTCTTAAGATCAAAACATGAGTAACCTATGAGAGCATTCATTCTCTACTTTGAAAAAAGATGGGGGTGTGGTGGGATAAGGGAGAAGCGAAAGGAAAAAAGCAATAAGCTGAAAGAAAAAGAAAATGAGACTGAAGTGACCAGAGTGTAGATGATCACTGTTTAGACCTCAGACAATTTTTTTTTTAAAGCTCCTATGCTAAATACACTGGGTGAAGTTCCTTTTTACTTATTTCAGAGCACTTTAACACATGCTTCAAGAAAACAAGATAAAAGGTCTCCCTTTTGAACACTGCCTTGTGGGGCTTGCCTTCTGCCTTGAAAACGGAAAGCACTGCTGGGAGGGATCAGGAAAGAAGTGTTTGCTCCCAGGTGACTTTTGTCAGTATCTGGTGACAATTTTGGTTGACACAATGGGGAGTTGCTACTGGCATCTAGTGGTTAGTGGCCTGCAATGCCGTGACACAAACTACAATACACAACAAAGGCTCCTGAAGCCAAGATTATCTCTTTCCAATATCAACATCAAGTTGAGAAACTTTCACATAGATCGGTCGTTTTCAAAATATAGTCATCAGAATCACCTGGAGGAATTTTTAAAAACATGGATTTCTAAGTGTGACCCCTAATATTTCTGATTCAGTAAGTCCTGCATGGGACCCTAGAATTTGCATTTCTAAGAAATTTTTTGATGTTGCTAATGCTACTTATCTGGGATCCTCCAGAAAACCACTGTCTTCACGTAAATCACTTTGACATAACCATTCAGAAAGTCCTACACTTCTTCTGACATAAGATCTCTCATATCTATAGTCACAAATAAAACATCCACCTGCCCTTCTAGGTAGTCAATGCTAGTAGAACATGGCAGCATCTGTTCAAGTTATCATTGCTCATCCACACAACAGGCAGTCAAATTTCCAGGGAATACAAATTCCTGAAATGCTTGGAATGTTGCTATAAAGTTTCTGGGGCTAAGAGTTTGAAAGCTATTTCCCTTATAGATCATACCCATTAATCAGATATTTTCTTAAACTTTTTTTAAAGATTTGTTTACTTATAATGCAAGAACTGGGGTATAGGCCAGAAGTGTGGGGGATGAGAAGAGTCATCAGAGACAAGAGTGGGGAGCAGAACAGGCAGATCTACTGAAACACACTGCTGAGGAGAGCAGTGGGCAAGACAGGAGAGGTCTGCTGCGCCATGTGGGTTAGCTTTCTGGCCAGGGATTGAACTAGGTGCTACAGTGGCTGCTGACTGCTTCCTAGTGTTGTAATCTAACCCTTTCCCTCACCAGGGAGGCCCCCTAATCAGAGATTTTTATCATTAAAAGATAAAGGTTTGGGAGGGGAGTACTTGCCATTTCTTCTATATATAGCTTCTGCCTTGACTACTGAAAGTATCAAAATAACTGTGCTCAAACTGTTATAAGTATTTAAAAATTTACTTTAAAACATTTATACATGTATTAATACAAAGGGAAATCATATGAACATCTCATCAGTTACATGCACAGGATCAAAGAATTTATTGAAACATCATGTTGCATTTTAAAAGATGTTTTTGTTAGCATGAATATAAATAAAATAAAACAAACAGAAATAGGACAAATCTGTAAAACTGTTTACTGAAGAGCTCTATTTCCTTGACCCTTGTTATAGATCTCAATTCTTAATCAGACAGTAATATCTTTACTTTTCTAATTTTGGATAAAACTATAACCTGGCAGTGTACAGAATCATCAAAATAAATTCTTCTTAGAAGTTGGATCAAAGATTGATAATTCTGGAAACTGTTAATTTTTAATGCTCATTTCCCCCTTTATTTTTCTCAATTATGGAACCCTATTAAGAAAAAAAAAATATGAGGAAGCAGTTTTTAATATAGTTGCAAGGAAAAGTTATGCTATATACAGAATGCATGTGATATTATTTTCCTTTAGGTTTCTGTTCAATTTAAAGTGTGATATCGCTCAGTAATCATCAAAGGCATTGATCTATCTTCTCTTTTATAATCTAGCCATATGCTAGTAACCAAAATAATCTTCCTAAAACACCACTTTGATCTCCTTCCTCTTTTACAAATCTTAAGCAAGATTCTGCTGAACACTGAAAACTGTCAAAAAAAAAAAAAAAAAAAACACCCTCTGGCTCAGAAAATCAATTATTAGTCTAACTCCAAAGCACTCCCAAGATAATGCCTAGAAATACTGAATGACAAGCTTTCACGCACATGTGTGTGCACATACATACACAGAGTGCAGATGTGCCTGCAAGATTAAAAGAAAAAATAGAAACCTTCAGCAGCAGACAGCCAAGCTGACTGGTAAGCACCCTGGTGAGCAGAGGCATGGGTACAGGATTTACTTATGATAAAGGATGGTCATCCAGTGTAGAACTGAGTCATTGAATAAAATCTAAAAGTTTGTGGGGCACAAACCTAGTGAAGAAAAAAATCTTATCTAATCAAATGCAAAAAGTTTAGAAGACTCTTGTATTTTCCTGGGTCTGAGAATAATTATTTAAAGGATTCCATAATCAAACAAATTAGTAGGTAATTGTTCTTCTACATATGTGGAGCCTAAGTTTAAACTAACTAGGTGAAATAAGGGATGCTCAAAGCTGAAAAATAATATTTCAAGTGCTTGACAGCCACCTGTTGCTAGTCACTATTTTGAGAAACATTTATTTACTTATGCAACAAGAACATGGATGTAGGTCAGAGGTGAGGTGAGGGGAGAGGATTCACCAGAGACAGAGTGGGGAACAGAACAGGAAGATCTACTGGAAACACTGCTGAGGGGAGTAGTGGGTGAGACAGAAGAGATCTACTGAGTCTGGTGGTGAGAAGTCCTGCTGCAGTGTGGCTGGCAACAGCTTGACAGTATGTCTTTAACCTCCACACCACCAGGGAGGGCCTGCTAGTTGCTTTGCTAAGGAACATTTTCCAGTAGGAGACAGGAAAGGGATAATAGCAAACATAACCATGGAGTATTCTATCATGGTAATTACTATAAACATGAGCAAGTAGAATTTAAAAAAGTTTCCCAGAAGAGATGATAGTTCATCTGACTTTAGATTGCAAGTAAGTATATATTGGTCACACACAAATGGCCTTCTCAACTTCATCCTTACAATTCACATAACAAAATTTTTATCTACCAGCAGATCCCATATCACATTGCAGTATCTAAGTCAAATAATCACAGCATGTACAGTCCAGTTGGAAATACCTGTTCTTATCTCTGGATACACATACCTTTGGCTCTTAACTCTAAATTTATTTCTTGCCTCACTGACTTATTTTTTTTAAAGATTTATTTATTTATTTATGCACACAAGCACTGGGGTACAGGCCAGAAGTGTGGGGGGGGTGAGAGGATTCACCACAGAGAGCAGCAGGCACAACAGGAGAGGTCTGCCGCACCATGTGGGTCCCCTCCCTGGCCGGCAGCAGGGATCGAACTCGTGCTGCAGTGGCTGCGGTTTTGCTTCATAGTGCGTTGCTTAACCCACTGCGCCACCAGGGAGGCCCTTTGCCTCACTGAGATCTTGTGATTAACTTTATAATTTCATTTTATTGACTATGGTTCTATTTGTTACCTAAAATTTTTCTGAGATTAATGTAAGAAACATGTTTTAAACAATAAAAAATATGTCTAGCACTAAGTTACAAAGAAAAATGCAGATAAAAGAGAATTATTCTTTAACAAAGGAGAGAGGGAATCAAATAGATAAATGAAATTTTACAGTTCATAGAGTTGAATATGCCATTGAACTTTCTGAAAATCAATGTAAGAGAAAAACAGTATCAGTTCAATAACCCTTATTATCTTAATGAGGAACATTTCTTGTCATTAAAATTTAAACTTCATATTACATATGGAATGCAATACACACACACTAACTGCTAGTTTAATAGCCTTATTATGCAGATAGTTTATTTCATGAGGCTAATGATGAGGAAAAATAACTTTACAAATAACTATTTGATTTAAAAAATGAAGTGGTAGAATAAGTAACATATAAAGTATTAATTTTCAGTAGTGTATAATTACTAGTGTAAAAAATAGAACCAGCAACTATATTCTATAGCTGTAATTTAGAGTAAGGTACAATTTAGAGGGGCAGATTTAATATTTTAATATTGTTTAAAATATTTATTGAGATTTATATAACTTCTCTAATAACATTTGTTTTATAGATTTTTTTGTATATAGATTTACTTTATGCTAGATTTTCAATAAAAGCTCCTTTTGCAATCAACTCACAATAACTATCTGCATAGATATATACATTCCATTTTATATTTTATTTAAGATTTATAAATAAAATCATTTTGTCCAACTGTACAGAAAGCTAGATAGTAGTCTAATATGAATCTAATTTGTTTCTAATAACTGCCTCCTAAGAACAAATGTATCTAGATTCAGGGAAATTGATGCATTCCTTAAATTCCAAATAAAACTGAATTTTTCCATATGTAGCAAACTGCTCTGAAATGGTTTAGGTATTTTTGCAATTATTATTTTTAAATGAATATATCTTTATTTTTATTATGGTAAAATATATATAACATAACCATTTTGTCTTTAGTTCATTGACATTAAGTATATTCATAATGATGTCCATACATCAACACTAATCATCTCTTGAAGTTTTCATCATACCCCCAACTGAAACTCAGCACTCATTAAACAATAACTCCCTATTACTCCTTGTCCCCTTTTGGTCCTACGATTTTGACTGATTTATGTACTTGCATAAGAGTTCTTATTTTGTATCTGGCTTAGTCTTAGCATCATGATGTTAAGATACACATATTTTAAAGCACCGATGAGAAATTTATTCATTTCATGACAGACTATTTTCCACTTTTATGTGTATACAAATTTGCTTATCCTTTTATCCATTTATGTTGATTCTATATTTTGGCTAATGTTAATAATTCTGTTGTGCACATTGTACAATTATCTCAAGTCTCTAATTGTAATCTTTTTGGATATGTATCTAGAGTAGAATTTTTGGATTTTATAGTGTTTCTATCTTTAATTTTTCAGGAATCACCATATCATCTTCTACTGCAGTTATACCAGTTTACAGTCCTACTTGCAATGCACAAAGATTCCAATTTCTCCACATCTTTGTCAGCACTTGCTATTTTCTTGGTTTCGTTAGTCTGTTTTAGATAACGACCAATATAGTGAGTATGAAGTGCTATTTCATTGACATTTAAATTTGAAGATAACTTAATAATGACTGCTGTTTAGCATCTTTTCATGTGTTTATACTCACTATTTTTGTATCATAGATTCTGTTGTTCATAGTCATATAAAGTGACTTGTTATTTCTAATATTTACTATAAAACAAATGTGACAGTTTTGAAGTGCCTGAATATCATCTGTTTGGCACTATAAAGTTCAGAAAACAAATTTAATAAAATAAATTCTTAGCAAATGTATATTAGGCACAGCAACAATACTATATAATTTTTATTATCTTTTTAGTGACGGCTCTTATAGTACCACCAAGAATGTGATTTATCACTCTCAAAATTATATCTCTTCTCTACAGAACTAATTTAAACATATTAGTCATATTCTTAACATGTTACACTTACAAGCTATTGTTTTACTGCATGATTCAGGTAAGGGGATGCTGGATTATGGATATTTAAATTGCCATTTGTTTTCTAGCAAGCGTAATTTGCCAATTTTTAAAACACCACAGAGACATGTAGCTAGGAGACTGTTGTAGTCATAAGCAATTTAAGCAATACAAAAACTGTGCTATCAGTCTGAACCTAAACTACACAGTTCATGTATAATATGACTGAGGAAGTCATTCTCCAGTCACTTTATCCCTCTTCAAATCTACATCATGATTTCAAATATCCAAGGAAGAAATGAGATGGATTCAAACTACTTGCCTCAATTATTGTTTGACATGTAAGTAGTGGCTCCAGATAGAAGAGTTTAGGTAGGAGATGAGGGAAGTTAGAACACTAGTTCACAGATTCAACCTGCTCTACAGTGTAAAGACTGACAACATATATTCTTTAAAATTTAGCTGGGTTTTTATATGAAAAGGCTGTTTGCACTTGTTTCACAGCAGAAACAAATTCCAGGTAAGAATAATTCGCAAAGAATTTTTTGGCAATATTATCATTTGGAGTCAATCACATATCATCATTTCCATGTAAGTTGTCCATTACATAAATCCATGTAGAGGATTAGATGACATTTGATGTGTTATGATTTCAAAATGGCAGTAAACTTTTTCATATAATTATCAACAAATTTATTCTAATTTAACTTCATAAATCTATGTGTTTAATCAACTATGGAATTCTATGCTACTTTAAAGAAATACTGTGTGTTACACTTGATAAAAAACAGATAATTAAACCTGAATATTAAATTGATTGGGGCCTCCATGGTGGCTCAAGGGGTTAAGCATGACACTATGAAGCATCTGCAGCCACTGCAGCATGAGTTCAATCCCTGGAAAGGGAGGTGAACCACATGACACAACAGACCTCTCCTTCCTAGCCTGCTGCTCCCCTCCCTCAGCCATGTATTTCAGTTGATCTTCTGTTCTGCTCCCCACTCTGTCTCTAGTGAATCCTTTCACCCCACCTGCACCTCTGTCCTGTACCTCAGCTCTTTTATGCATATATAATAATATATTAATATGTAAAATATTAATATGTATAAAATATTTTAAAAATATATTAAATATTTTTAAAATATTGTATTGATTTTAACTATTGCTAGTACACAAATACTAATTGAATGAAATATAGTTCAAGTTGATAACTGTTGCATATGGATCCTAAATCTTATTTCAAAACACAGTTTTGGGGCCTCCCTGGTGGCGCAAGGGGTTAAACAAGACCATGTAGCTTTCATACCATTGCAGCCTGAGTTCCATACCCAGCCAGGGAGCTGACACACATGGTGCAGTAGACCTCTCTTGCCTCACCTGCTGCTCCTTTCAGAAGTGTGTTTCAGTCGATCTGCCCATCTGCCTGTTCTGCTCTCTGCTCTGTCTCTGGTGATTCCTCTCTCCCCGCTGCCTCTGGCCTGTACCCCAGCTGTTGTATGCATAAGTAAATAAAAATATTTTTTTAAAAACCCATAGTTTAGTGTACAAAGTATATAAAGTTTCATAAATAGAGCAGAAAACTTCAAATTTGGATGTAGATTTCCATGTTTTTTAAACTCGGTAAGTCTTAGTTTTTGTCTATTCTAGCCTTCATTACTGTCTTCTTTAGGTATCCACCTGTTCTTTGCTGTATCCAAAAATCAATACCCTGCCAAGGCTCTAAATGGGTATTGATAAATGCTGTTTAAAATGGTTGAGAGACTGAATCTAATATTTGAGAACTGATGAGTATTCCCAAGAAGTATCAATTATATGAAATCAAGTGTTTTTTTTTACTTGAAATATACAACCTAGTACTTAAATCAAGGTCTTAAGCTTTACATCTGATATGGTGCTTCTGTAAGTTATATTCAATGCCATTTTAGAAAAAAAATCTATTAAAATGTATCTTATCTCAAGATCAAAAATAGTTAATCACATCAAACTCCTAAACTTGTACAGCTAAATCTGTGATGCTGAAAATAGAGGTAGGCACATAGAACCACATTTTCCACAACCAGCATATCCATTTTATTTTCAATTCAGTGAAACTTATATTTATACAAGTAAAATTTTCTCTTTATCCCAATTTTTATATTACCTGAGTTGTTTCATAAACAAATCAAAAATAATGGTGCTACTCCCAATAACATCTGTTCAAATGCTTTTACTGAAATACTGAAATTCATAAGCTCAGTAAGAGGAACATCAGAATGCTATTCATTTACTATTTCACCTCTCATTTCCTGCAACTGCCCTCCACTGTTCCCTTTACTCACATCACAATGATTCACCTTTTTTTCATTTTTAAAAAGATTTGTTTATTTATTTATGCATACAAGAGCTGGGGTACAGGCCAGAGTCACGGGAAGTGAAAGGATTCACCAGAGACAAAGCAGGGAGAAGAACAAGCAGATGGACTGAAACACACTGCTGAGGGGAGCAGCCCGTAGGCAGGAGAGGTCAGCTACACCATGTGGGTCCCCTCCCTGGCCGGGAATTGAACTCACCTTGCTGTGCCCCTGTTGCTTCACAGTGAGGCGCTCAAGCTGCTGCACCACCAGGGAGGCCCCAACCCTTTTTCATTTTTGTCCATTAGTCTAAAATACATTTGTCTCATAAAAACACAATGGTTGGGATCAATACTAACACGTATAATTCACTACTTGATTATTTTCTTTTTCTACTATCCAAATTATTTCCTTTACATTCTTGCAAGTTCAGTCACATCATATAAAGAATATATAGGCAACCTTTACCTTTTAAACAATATGTCTCTAAAGCAAGACATTCAAGAATGCTGAAGCTGTGAAAGTGACCTAAATAATTAATCAGAAAATTGTCATTGTCCCATGGCCTTTGAAAAAAAATTGTCAAAAAATTTAAAAACTCTTAACATCAGTAAGATAAGTGCAATTTTAAAAAGAATAAAACTAATACTTATTACCATGTGATTTAAAACATTAATATTTCAAATTTTTGTCTGTTATAACAAACTATAGTAACAGAAAATGTGTGCCCTTTTCTCATTGTATAACAATGCTATAAATTAGTATCTTTTCTGTGCTTTAGTGAATTGTGACACTCCTTTCTAAGTCTGCATCTGTTTCTTATACTTTATCTTTTCTGTCTTAAATTTCATGAAACAATTCTGGGAGCTCTTTTAATGTGAAGTTTCTGGGTCCCATCACTTCCTCTAGGACATCTTCATCAGTTTCATCAAAAACACTTTCACCATTTATGTCAATAAATTTCCCTTCACTAAGTTCCTCAGTTTATGTCATTCCCTTTTTTATAATTTATTTTTTATTTATATATTTTACATCATTGTGTATCATCTGTAAAATTCCCACCACCAGTTCACCTGTGAACCTTCACTATAGCCTCTTCTACTCTCTTTTTACTCCTATTAAACATCTGATCCTGATTTCAAACTTTGGTACTAAATTGCAGTTCTGTAATTTTAATAAAAGGGTAAATTTATTCCCTTCAAAAGACTGGTTCATTCAAGCAAATGTATGACAAATGAAATAGATTTTCAAGACTACAGACTGCCGAGTCCAGGTCAGTTATTTCTTTCATAATTCTATTTACATTCCATTTAAATTGCACTTCCAACATTATCAATGTTGGTATCAATTTTTTTGGTTCATATTTATCTTTGCTGGCCTGTTTCTTTTGATTATTTATTTTTGTAAATTGTCACATGAGTTTATTAATAATAAATGAGACATGTTGAGGGAGAAATGAAAGACAGATTGTGAAGAAGTGACATAGTTGATCACTGATCATGCTGTTTATCTTACAGTTATGTAGTCATTTGTGTGCTAAAGAACTAGCAGAAAAGTTTGAATGTTATGTAAATTAACCATAGCTAATATACCATGGTAACTGAAATAAAAAAAAAAAAAGACAACATAGTGTGGGAAGATTGATGCTATTTGACTAAACCACAGTAACTGAAATCTTAATTTTGGAACTGTGGAAAAATTAGACTAATGTATGTCTGTGTATGTGTATATATTCCAAAATTATTGTGTGTTTTCTATCACAATTATTATTTAACCATTCTTATTACTGGAAATAGGGGACTTTTCTACCTCTAGATCATGTTTCTTGAGTTGATCCTAAACAGTATCAATAAGATTGCTTTCCTCCTATTTACTCCCATGCTACAACATGCCATTAAACAAATGCCTAGAAACTAAGCCTGACTGAAGTCACAACTATCCTTTACCAACTGAAAGAGATAAAGAGTAAAAAAATGTATATAGCTGTTTTCTTTAAAACAACTAAATTCAAAATACTATAGTATTTTTTTAAATTTTTTAAAGATTTTTTAAAAAATCTTTTTTAAAGATTTATTTATTTATGCATACAAGATCTGGGGTACAGGCCAGAGTCGCAGGAGGTGAGAGGATTCACCAGAGACAGTGGGAAGCAGAAAAGGCAGATGGACTGAAATGCACTGCTGAGGAGAGTAGTGGGCGAGGCAGGAGAGGTTTGTGGTGCCATGTGGGTCCCCTCCCTGGTCAGGAATCTAAAATTCGGACTGCTGTGCTGCAGATGCTTCACAGTGCAGAGCTCAACCTGCTGCGTCACCAGGGAGGCCCAATTTTCTCTTACTATTAATGTTCAACATGACCTTATTCTCAATGCCAAAATCAACCTGCTCTGTAAATTTGTCTTTTGTGAAACTATTGTTATAGTTTTCAATCCATTTGTGAGTTTCAAAAAGTCAGCAAAACTCCCAAAACTTTCAGAGAGAAAATCAGTTGCTTCCTTAAACCCATAATTCCTTTTCCATAGTCTAAGTAAGTGCTATAGTGGAAATTGTCCCTCAGTTTAATACAATGCACAAATGTCATTCCCTTTTTTATAATTTATTTTTTATTTATATATTTTACATCATTGTGTATCATCTGTAAAATTCCCACCACCAGTTCACCTGTGAACCTTCACTATAGCCTCTTCTACTCTCTTTTTACTCCTATTAAACATCTGATCCTGATTTCAAACTTTGGTACTAAATTGCAGTTCTGTAATTTTAATAAAAGGGTAAATTTATTCCCTTCAAAAGACTGGTTCATTCAAGCAAATGTATGACAAATGAAATAGATTTTCAAGACTACAGACTGCTGAGTCCAGGACAGGTGATCAAGACGAACTTTCCAGTTGTTTATAGTAACTGGAGGAATTGCTCAGTAGTATAGTTGATAGAGGTCCCTATCCTAACCCAAGAAAACTTCATATGCTTCAGCAAGCAGTCAGCTTCTGTTCAAATTTCATGAGATAAAGAGTATGCCATATTCATTTATAAATTATAATCATAAGAAGTGACCACCATTTACTAGTATCTGGAGATATAGAAAAAAATGGGGAGGATTGACAGTTTATTAAGAAAACATACACATGTACTTAACTTCCACTTAAGTAATAATTACCATCTACGGGATGTCAGGCATGCACTAGAGTTGTGGGTACACATAATATATGCATGCATTGTGTGTCATGTCAGTTATAATGCTGTGGATAGAAGGAAGGTGCAGGATGATAAAAGGTTAAAAGGATCTAATCAAGAACCTTGAGTAGAGTCATGAGAAATTAATCAGTGCTTATAAAATAGGTTAAAAAAATAGACCATTTCAGGGAGAGAAAATCATGTGAGCTAAGGTTTGCCCTGCTTTTCCAAACAGAGGCAAGTGTTCTCCCTTGCTGAATATTATTATACTTAATTTTATATTGGCACACTCTTCCCTTCAAGAATATCCTGGATTTTCAATCAAATGACATTTATACATATCTGGAGAAGAAAATGAGAAATATTTGTAACATATTAGTTATGCCCTAACCAATAACAATACAATATAAACAGTTAATACCTATCAACTGTATATCTTGTTTGCCAGCTAATCTGTAAGTTTTTTCTCTCTCCCAACTTTTCTCTCACACATACATGCATGCACATATATAATCTTATTGGATTATTTGTGAAACCCTTTTATCAGGAATTATTACCAGTGTTGAGTAATCTACTAAAGATTTGAGAGGTTAAGCAATATTTCACATATCACAGTCATGGCAAGAATTCAAACTTAGGTGAGCCTATCTTAATAGTGTGAGCTACTAAACAATTTGCTACACTGCTGTAGCACACATATTGATATATAAAATCCATTGTTCAAGAATGCTTGACTTTGAATAGGACAATATCATAAATATTTTCAATTACACTTAGAGAACATGTTTCCTTATTTTAGAGTATCTCCACAAAGCTTTCATTATTTTTCTTAATCATACTATTTTGACTAATGCAAACTTGTTTTTCAATACTATGTATGATTTAGAGGTATGGTGTCACACTGCTTAAGATGTATGTCACCACTCCAAGGGCTTTCATGTAAAAAATATCATTTTATGCACCCTCATGTGCATCTTACAATAAAGTAAAAAAGTCAACTTGCACATCTGTGTTGATAGCAAGTTTATTCAATAACTTGAAGGTGTATTTTAGCATGCAGTCATAAGAGAAACACTTTCCCAAACAATTTAACAGGTAGACACAGGTGGAAAACACTAATTGGCAAAATGTGTTACATTTCTATACACTATTTGTTACTTTATAAGGAAAGAAAGAAACAGTACCTGAAATTTCCTAACTATGTTTTGGGAATACAAACAAATAACTACCTTGCCAAATACTTAGTTTGTGCCTGTGCAAATGTACAATTTTTTTCTTGGTGAATAAAATATTCCTCAAAAAACAGAAAAATAAATGCATCTAGTATTAAACATAAGGATAATTTTTCAATACATTTCAAATAGGTATAATTTCTAACCCCAGGGAAATTCTTGAAGATGTTAAGCAAAGCTTTTCAAATTGTGCAAGATCATAATGATGAGACAGGTAAACATAGCCACAAAAGACGTTGGCAGAAGCTGCCCATCCAGAATCAAGTACCCTAATTTAGCAATATCGTCTTGTCTCCATGAACAGTCTCTGTGGTACGTATCAGAGACTTTTGTTCCCAAACAGGGTAGAGCTTCAAAGTATTAAATGCTCCCAAAGATTTATCCCTTGTATTCCAGGACAAGCACAAACACATCACGTAAAGATCCCACTTTTCCTTCACTGTGAAGCTTGTCTTGAACCCTTATACCAAAAGTTTATGGTGATTCTTTTTACTTCACTTTATGATGTATATGGCTTTATTATTTCACTTGTCACTCTTTTTCACCTGAATTGGTTTCTTTTTGGGGATAAAGAATCGATTTGATTCATCCTGGTATTTCTAAGAACATAATTCAACATGTGGTAAATAGTGGTTGTTCAGTCAGCTTTGTTTCATGAAAAAGGACAAGATTTACTTGACCTTGAGATAAATTCATTTTTCAGAAAATTTAGTAATAAAGATTAATTTTTCAAATTCCCAATTATAGATGAACAGAATAACTTAAATCTAAAATTAGCCATGCATTTTCTTATCATAATCTTTTATTTCCCTTGGTGAATGTAAGTTATTTGTTGCTCATTACTGCTGTGTGATGTATATACTATGTACCACTCAAACCCAAATATGTAGCTATTAATATTTTCAGTGTCTTAATATTTATTATCCTACTTTATTTCTAAGTCAAATTGATCAGAAAGCTAATACCAGATTATAAAGAAGAAATTAAGATGTAATAAACAAATAGTATTTCCATAAAGAAAGTAGACTACTCCCTCACACCATGCACAAAAACCAACTCAAAATGGATTAAAGAATTAGACATAAGACCTGAAACCATAAAATATATAGAAGAAAAAGTAGTCAAAACTCTACATGAAATATACCTCAGTAACATCTTTAAACAAACAGCACCTAAAGCAAAGATAGCAAAGGAAAAGATAAACAGATGGGACTATATCAAACTAAAATGCTTTTGTACAGCAAGACACATTAACCAAAACAAATAGACACCCCATCAATTGGGAGACATTTTTTGAACACAACACTACTAGCAGGGGACTTATCACAGAGATCTACAACGAGTTGACCAAAATAAACAAAAACAAAGTAAGCAATCCAGTCAAAAATTGAGCAGAGCTAAAAAGACATTTCTCCAAAGAAGAAATGCAAAGGCCGAGAGGCATGTGAAAAATGCTCAACACCTCTTGTAAACAGAAAAATAAAAATCAAAACCACTATGAGATACTAACTCACACCAGTGAGAATGGCACATATCAAAAAAACTAGCAACAATAAATGGTGACAAGGATGTGGAGAAAAAGGACTCTACTCTGCTGGTGGGAATGCAAACTGATCCAACCACTACGGAAAGCTGTGTGACAATTCCTCAAACTACTAAAAATGGAGCTCCCAGATGATCCAGGAATCTCACTCCTAGGAATTTACCCAAATGACATAAAAACACTAATTAAAAAAGACACCTGCACAGCTATGTTTATCGCAGCACTTTACAACAACAGGCAAGCTATGGAAACAACCCAAATGCCCCACAATAGATGACTGGATCAAGAAGATGTGACATGTCTACAAAATGGAATATTATGCAGCAATCAAATGAGATAAACACATGCAAATCACACCAACATGGATGGTGAGAGAAGGGATTATGCTGGGTGAAATAAGCCAAAAAAAAGAAAAAAAAATATCAAATGGCTTCACTTATAGGAGGAATGCAGAGTAAACAAATAAGGGACTAAGGAAAACATTAATTATAATAAATTAAAAATCAAAATTAAGAAACAACTATTAATCTGAGACATTCCCTAGGGGAGGAGGAGGAGAAGGAACAAAATGGATTTGAAAGAGCACACGGGACTACGGTGATGGTGCATGGGTGAATCCATGATGGGGATTTCACGGGGACGAGAAATATATATTGTACAAAAATGAAAAATAATGTAAAATATGTATAACATTTTAAAAAGGCACATATGTAAAGGGACTGTTAGAATAAGAGTGGAAATTCAGTCTCCAAAAACATATGAAATTTTTATAAATCATAAATTTAAATGTTAAGATCACTTAGGCAACTTAATCTTTGAAAGCAGCAGGCCTTTTGTTTAGAGGAATAAATAAATGAATGAAGATAATAAAGAAAAAAAGAGCAAAATATTGGGTGTATTTGATTTGTGAAACCCAATAGGAAAATCTAGTATAAAAGAGAGCCATAGGTTAGCTTGACATTCTATTTTTAAAATAAAAGCAATATAAAACACATTGAATATATGCAAGTATTAACAAGAAAAAAAAGTGTTCACAGGGAAATATAGTATCTAGCTAACTAGAAAAAAATGTATTCACAAAGAAAGTAGTATTTTGGAATATGGATTAACATAATCCAAATTCCATTGATGACACCATGGACATAGAAAATTTAGTTCTTTAATTTATATATATGTCTTTTGATCTGGTATGTGTGTGTGTACACACAGTTAAATCAGTCCTGCCCAAATAAAGAAAATCCTTAAAGTTATAGAAATCAATTAAAAGCCTTTTACTGGTTTTCAATTGGCTATAAATATATAATGAATCCATATGATAATACATAATATCAATTTATTCATACATTTATAAAGATATAGTATAAAATAAATAATATAGTTCTTACATCATTCATGAAATATTTATAAAGATAATTAGATTAGTATATACATAATATATTAATAACAAAAGCAAATATCAGATCAAATTCTGTAATAGTCACTATTTAGCTGATAATGATGTGGAATCTAATCACAGGGGAAAACAAGCAAACAAACATGGCTTCCAAACCTTAGAGCTTAACACAGGAAATAAGTTCTTTCCTTTTGGGGGTGAGGGGGAAGTTCCTACTGCCAGAACTGTAGATGAGAAGTAACTTCTGGACTGATAACAATATCCAATATGCTGCCAATCCAGTTAGTTAAACTAAGTGCCCAGCAGTGGCAAGAGTATCTCAGTCTTGGTACTATTGATATTTACTTCTTGTACTAAATTATGTTTTGTTGTGGGAGGAAGTGCTGCACACATTAATAAGTAGAGCAGCAAGAGTGATCTCTAAAACCAGAAACCAGTGACAGCCCCATTCCTGTGACACTCAAAAATGTCCTCAGACATTATTAATTGCCCCCTGGGAGGCAATGAAATCCATATTGATAAGCTGTGTCCACACATGCATGCTCACTTGTATGTTTTAATAAGGATGTCCCAAAAATATCTTAAATGAACTTTAGTACACAAAATCAAATGTCAAACAGCCAGTCAGATATTTTGCCTACTTATCAGTAATTATTTATAGTATAATAGAAAGCAGTAGCCCTCCTAACATTATCAAGTCTAGTTACGTGATGTCATAGATGAGGAAGCTAAGACCCATTATTAGTTGAATGGCTTGCCCAAAGATAGCTACAGCAGCAAATCCAGCATATCAAACCTTTCTATTTACATATCTTGCTCTTGATTTAAATTAATTCTTAATTTCAAGTATTAGTTCTTGGAAGAAATTGCCTCTATTTTCATTCTCATTTTATCAAACTCTAATAGCTTCAGTAAAAGCCCTGAAAACTGATGAGGCCTGTGAGGAGACTGTGTATTCCAACTAACATAACTATGTGCACTAACTAGTCTACAGACTTAATGTGAGCTGAGAGAAGGTAACTGCCAACAATGAGTCCCAGGTGAGAATACTTAGTACAACTGTTGACTCTATTATCTGAAATCCTCTTGTAAGATAATGGTGGTGTATCTGCTTTTCTATTTGGAGTATGGGTAATTTATACAGCTTTCATTATCAGCCTGACTGGCATGATTTTTCTCAAAATAAAGTATATGTGTTTCCTGATCAGCTTTGAAAACAGCTTATTTGCCTTATTAGAAATAATTCTGACACTTTTTCTAATCAAATACCAAATGCAACTTCAAAGCAATCCTGCAATAATGGAGATTAAGGATACTACTGTTTAGAATATAGTTCACATGAATATTTAGGCAGGTACAAATGCTTGTTTGTCCTATTTTATATTCAGATCTTCAAGGAGTGAAGAGATAATACTCAGTCTTGAATGAAGAGCTGTTGTTCAGTACATGTGCGGTTGGGGTAAGTTTGGTCACAGTAACTGAGGAAGTGACCTGTAACACCAAGTGTGTTAGAGACCAGCAATGAAGATGATTAACAGGATCTAAAGATAGTGGAGGAGTAAGGAGTATATTTGTCTCCATAATATTCAGATTTCAGATCCAAAGCTATATGACCCACTTGCTTTTTTGTCGATTTCTACTCAGAAACCACTGGCCAGGTAGAAAAATTTAGGTAGCATCATCCCTCCATAACTTCAGCATCAAGCTTTGTTTATGCATCCCATGTGTATTTTGTACTTAATCTAGACCCTGATCTCTATCAATATACAGATATTATTGTTGTTTTTGGGAGCCTGATTCCACGATGTGATGATCCTATGCAGGTCAGTGATTCTGTTACAGTCATTGACCTTCTGTCCTTGGGATCCTTCATTTGACTGTTCTTTATTGCATGGACCCATGCATAATTGCCAGTATTTGCCTATGTATTCAAGGACCAAAAGATATTCATGGACTTGTCCTCTGGGCACCTGTGGGGTTTTCACACCTACCGTGATCTCTTAGATCTCTGATCATTAAGAATCTGATATATAGCATAGCATTTATTTTATTTTACAAGATATTCAAGATGAATCATAGTACAATGGGCCTAAATCACTACTTTGGTGTCCTCTGATTTTCAGTTTCTTAAAATGCTAGTATCATATCTGTTTAACCAACCTAATATAATGTGTCTGGCAGAGTTTGCATGGAGATTGGATCTTAATAAATGAGGAGGGAAATTTATGCCACCTTACTCCATGTTTCATTTAAGTTTTCAGAGAAACTGCCCCTGAAAGAAAAAAAAAAATGTTCCCATTTAAGTCTTACTTGTCAAATACTATGAATGTAGGAGTCTAGTGAGCAGTAAAACACAGAGCAATTTGCTCATCTACCATTTCATGGATCTTGGCAGTGTGCTGTCTTTATTAAAGTCATATATGAAAAGAACACCATTCTTGGAAAAAGTACTGCCGGAGGCTCTTCAGTTAGAAAATTCAATAGAAAGCAAAGGCATGGGATTATCAATTTAGCCGTTTCCTCATACATGCTGTAAAAGAGTACTATTTTCTAATTTCTTTCTTCTAGAATTTAATACATTTGTTGTTGTTTTTGTATGACTTGATCTAACTTAGAGCTGATAAAAGGTTATTTCACAAATACTTGAAAAAATTGATTGACAAAGACCTTTAAAATCGACCTGACGAAAATAAGACACATTTTTACTGTGGTCTGTTTTTTCAGTATTAAATGATCTCAGGGCCTCCCTGGTGGCGCAGTGGGTTAGGCAACGCACTATGAAGCAAACCGCAGCCACTGCAGCACGAGTTCGCTCCCTGCTGCCGGCCAGGGCGGGGACCCACATGGCAAGGCAGACCTCTCCTGCTGTGCCCGCTGCTCCCCTCAGCAGTGTACTTCAGTTGATCTGCCTGTTCTGCTCTCCGCTCTCTGTGGTGAATCCTCTCACCCCCCCACACCTCTGTCCTGTACCCCAGTGTTTGTATGCATAAATAAATAAATCTTTAAAAAAAATCTCATTTTCCTATTCTAATATTAATGTACACAAATTGTATTCTTCTGTTTTGTGTGTCATATAACGTTTCACATCTCTCAATACCTTTCCCTCAGCAAGGAAAAAGGAAAACATTTATTCTTTGACCTGGTAACCCAAACTCAGGTAACATTTTACAGATCTCAGGAACATTCAAGCCCCAGTCTTGCAGTCATTCAGATAAGCTAAGTAGCAAGAACCATCACTTTGTGAGGGAATTCATTTCACCAGTGGGCAAATCTGCTCATTATTCAACTTTTCTAGACCAAGTCTGAATTCACTTTTCCTTTACCTACAACAGTAGGTCCTACTTTACTCATTCATTTAATTCATTTTCCACACAGAAATTTCTTTTTAAGTGTTTGAAGATAGATATTGCATAGCCCAGTGTGCCTCTTATTTCTTGAGGCCTCTCCAACTAAGTGCTTTCTTCAACGCCTTGTCATATACAGCGTCTTTAACCTTACAGCAAGAATGTGGTCCAGGTCATTTATAAACATATTTCAAAATGAAAACAAGAATGGAAAGACAAAACTTTTTCAACAGAAAAGTGTGTGATGATTATGTCATTCAACATGTACATGAATGTAAAGAGGATCCTGTCCAAATAATAACTTTATATTGTGATGTTTTCAAGCCAATTGTTTATGTTTACATGTATCATAACAAAGTTTACAAAGTTAAGGTTCTAAACCCAAGTTGATGCTGGGAGAGTATGAATATAAACCAGTCTCCTTATTCTAATTGTAAAATATGCATTTTTTTTAAGAACTGAAGGTACTATAGACATTGTATCTGGGAAGTGTTATTTGAATTTTATTAACATGAATATAACATAAATGTCTCTTTTGAGCTCTTCCTATATTCCAGACAACTTGGAACCTCATTTTGGGACATTTTGCTATGCATTTTTAAACCTTCTTATTACTCTTCTTTATGACCATATTCTGCCTTATTTATTTTTCCCACACATTACATTTATGCTCGATTGCTGAATTTTATGTATTCTTGTAAACCCTAATTTGTTTTTTCAAGTAAGTTGAGGGGTACATTAATAAATACAGTCAGCTTAAAAAACATAGTGGCTCCCAATAAGAAAAGCCATATGCATGCATAAGATATTTATTTTTTATCTTACATATTTTGATAATAATATGAACAGTTAGTGTGGGGAAAAACAAATCTTAAATACATAAAACTAAAAAAAGGGAAATTTCCTTCATTATCCACTACAATTTATTTATAAAAGTAACCACAAAGATTAGGAGTTTTCAGCTTCCTTTTTATGCATATTTACTTATTTCCTTCTATACATCTATCAGCCTTTCTTACTTGTCCTTTACCTCGCCCACCTATTTACCCATCAAGTAATCAATCATTTCTTTGTTCAAAAGTAAAATAAAGTTGAGCTACTTTTCAGTTTTTAGATACCTGTACTTTACATTTTTAAAGCTCAGTAATGTTGATTATAAGTAGCTTCCTAATTTTAGCCACTTTCTTATTTGCAGAATTTTATTGTTTCTATTTATTATTATGGTAAGTGTTTAAGAAACAGTACTTTTAAAGTTCTTAAAGTGGAATTGCTAGCCAAAAGTTTGTACGTTAAAAATTTGATGTTCCAGTCGCCTCAAAAAGTTAAACTTTCACATGAGTACAATAGTATACTTTATCATACATTCCACAACTTTATTCTTAATATTTCTTGCATCCTAAAATGGTCTTAAACTATTCCCTTTTTTTGGATAATTTTTGTCACCTCAACTTCTTCTACAATTCATTTCAAGGATGAGAGGACTGGGTCCCTCCCATGCTTACTGCCTAGTCAAAGTCCCACTAATAGGTGGCCTGCAGCAAGCCATTGGTGACCAAATAAATTCCCCACCTTTCAATGTGGTCCATCTCTTTCTAAGATTTAAGCAAGAACAAAATTCTCAATGTTGCAAGGAAGATTCTTTATTTTATTGTACAATAGCTTTGGGTAGAAATATTTTTAGAGGCAATGACTAAACAATCTTGAAGGAATTTTGTAGTTTCCACAATGCTTTAGCATTAAAAAAATCTTTAATGCAAGTCACTATGGTAGGTATACATCTTAAGGATCTGAATTCAATGTAAGAATCATTTTTAATACCTAAATCTGTTTCTGGAATTGCCCAACATGTATTCCTTCAGCCACCCTTCTGTAAGTCTCTGGCCATCTTATTCAATTTGGCAAACTCATTGCTCTTCTTCTGAAAGCAATTGATTAGATAATGGAATTAACCACTCAAGGGCCAGCACCTCCTGTCAAATGGCAGTTTCTTCTAGAGCTTTTCTTATAACTTAGTCATGGAATTGTTTCCCCTCAAAGCGTTGTGATTTTCCAAGGCACCAGCTTCATCCTCCATTTAATCCCCAACTCTCCCACTTCTCTTTTCCAGTAAACTGATTATGTACATATTTTGCTTTTCAAGCAAGTTAGGCAAGGAAGACTGGTCCTTAGAAATGGCTCATTAGTGCAGACAAATACAATCCCTTTTTACAGACAGCTGATTACAATGTATTAGTCAGAACCTCAAATCATTTAAATTGACCTTAGTGATAAATAATATGGCATTTGTTTTAGTGAATGATGCCGATAAAGCCAAGACTTAGGTCTTAATTATTATATTATACACCATCCTCTTGTATCATAAAAATGTATATTTTGGATCTTATACTTATGTATTTACTTAACTGATTTTAATTTATATTTATAGTTTAGTTATTAGTTTTTTAAAAACATATCCTGCTAAAAAGTTATAGAACTAAGACAAATAAGAAGTAACAAAGTGAATGGAAAGCGATAATTTCAGAAAACAGACTTCTAAACAGTTCAAAAGCTTCTTTAGTCTTTCCTTTTTTTAACTTCATTGAAAAATACTTGACAAATAGGGCCTCCCTGGTGGCACAAGTGGTTAAGCAACACATTATGAAGCATCTGCAGAGTTATATCCCCCACCAGTGAGGGGACCCACATGGTGCAGCAGTCCTTTCCTGGCTCCCTCACTGCTCCCCTCAACAGTCTATTTCAGTCAATATGCCTGTTCTGTTTCCCACTCTGTCTCTGGTGAGTCCTCTCACCCCCCTCCCCCATACCTCTGGTCTGTACTCCAGTTCTCGCATAAATAAATAAATAAACCTTTAAAAGTGCTTGGCAAATATAAACAGAAAAATATATATTTAATGTCACAATGTGCAGACTTGATATATACATACACTGTGGAATGATTACCAGAATCAAGATAATTAGTGCATCTATTCCCTCATATACAAATTCCTCTTTGTGCATAGTGAGAATACTTAAAACCTACTATAGTGTAGATGAAGATTGCTCAGGCTTTTGTGCCATTGGGCTCTGTGGCTATCACCTGCATCCTTGACTGTGCTAATGCAAGAGGCACTTGGGAGCATGGGCCCGGAGTATGCGTGCCTGATGGACACCAGGAGTATGGTGTGGGCTGTGGGCATGCGTAAGTGGAAATGAGCATATAGGGGTCGTGTCAGTGCAGCAGAGGATGGTGTGGCGGAGAATGTCTCTGAGAGAAAGAGGCCACAAGAGAATGCCAGAGAGCCCAGAGAGAGTCAGAATTCACTGGGGCTACGAGGCCTGCCAGCCTCCAGTCCCCTGGCCCTCCTGCCTGCCCTGCACCTGGCTTCCTCACTATACGTGGCATAGAAAGATCATTAAAAGCCTTAAAAGCCACTAAGAGCTCCAGGAATTCTCCGTTGCCTGTCTCCTGAATCAACAGAGAACCTGCTCTGTGCGTTCCTGATACTACACATACTCTCAGGGAAAAAAAAAAAAAATACAGAATAATATTAGCTAATATCAGCATTAACTATATTTTCCCCATGTAGCACATTAGATCCTCAGAACTGATTCTCCTTTTCTTATAACTGAATATTTTCAGCCTTAACCAATATCTAGCCATTTTCCCCACATTCCACTATTTGATAACCACCACTCTACTATATAAACGAGTTCAGCATCTGTCAATTCCATACAAAGTAATACTGAATCTTTTTGTTTTTCTCTAATTTTATTTAGCCTAATCCATGTTACTGCAAATGATAAGATGGCTTTCTTTTTTTATGAATGGCATTTCCTTGCATAAACACGTTTTCTTTATGATACTAAGTTTTATATTTGCCACAATTAATTTATATACATATATTTATTTTCTTACATCATTGTTAATTTTTTTAAAAGATTTATTTATTTATACATACAAGAGCTAGAGTACATGTCAGAGTCCAGGGAGGTGAGAGGATTCACCAGAGACAGAGTGGGGAGCAGAACAGGCAGATCAACTAAAATACACTGCTGAGGGGAGCAGCGGGCGAGGCAGGAGAGGTCTGCTGCGCCATGTGGGTCCCCTCCCTGGCTGATGGCAGGTTTCGAACTCGTGCTGCGGTGGCTGTGGTTTGCTTCACAGTGTGTTGCTTAACCCACTGTGCCACCAGGGAAGCCCATTGTTAATTTTTGTACAATATTTGATTTCTCCCCTCATGTGTAGTCTCCATAATTCTTCCATCACTATGGCACCCTCAACCAACACCAAATGCTGGCAAAGATGCAGAGAAAAAGGAACCCTTTTACACCATTGTTGGGATGCAAACTGGCCCAGCCACAATGCAAAGCTGTGTGGAGGACATTTAAAACACTAAAAATGAAGCTACCTATGAACCAGTGATTTTACAACTGGGAATATACCCAAAGGATGCAGAAATATTAATTTGAAGGGAAACCTGCACTCCTATAGTTTATAGACCACATTTCCTTATCATCTATCTGTGGAAGGATGTTTGGGTTGCTTCCATATCTGCTATTGAGAATAATGCTGCAGTAAACATGTATGTGCAAATGTCTCTTAAAATAATGAGTTAATTTGGTTTGGATACACAAGTAGAAGTGAGGTTTCTGGATCACAGTGTAGTTTTATTTTTCATAAATTTATTTAAGAAATAGTGATATTACTTTCATAATGGCTTACTAATTTATCTATGCATTCTCACCAGCAGTGAAAAAGGATTCCCTTTTCTCTACATCCTCTCTAATACTTGTTATTGCTTGTCTTTTTGAAAATAGTTATCCTAAGTGTTGTGAGATAATATATTTGTGGTTTTGATTTGCACATCCCTGATTATAACCAATATTGAGCACCTTTTAATGTCTAGTGACAATTTGAATATCTTTTGGGAGAAAATGTCACATATTTATAATTTGATTATTTGTTTTTTTTTTTTTTTTTTTTTTTTTGTCTATTGAGCTATGTGGGATCTTTAGTTTGTTGGATATTAACCAATGGCGACATATATGGTAGGCATATATTAATGTCCCATTCTGTAGCTTGCTTTTTCTATTTACTCATTGTTTCCTTTACTGTAAAAAACATGTTGTTTTTGTCTTAATGGACGTATCATTGGTTTACAATATTGTATATGATTTAGAGGTAGAGAGTCACCCCCTTCAGGTACTTTTATCACGTGACATCCACCACTGGAAGTCCTCCATCATAGTCCATTTGTGCCCAATCCCATTTTGCATTCCTAAATCTTCCTTCAAAGTCTCAATTCTACAGTCGGATTTCTAAGGAATGTTATTAATTTGCTCTGACAGTTTGTTTTGTTTCTCTATATTCCACATGTAAGTGACACCATTCACTATTTGTTCTTCTCCTTATGACTTACTTCACTTAGCAGAATGTGGGTCCACTCATATTGCTGGAGTAGTCAGGAGAATAACTTGTTTTGGTAGTTAAGTATTACTTTATACAACACAAAAATAGGTACACTCTACTGTGTACCTATACCTCACATAAAATACCAAGTATTTTATTGTTTCTGATTTGGATGCTTTTCATTTCCCTTCCCTTCCTCCTTCCTCCTTATTTGCCTAATTGTCCTAATAGGAATTCTGGAATGTGTGGCATTAGTGAGCACTTTTGTCTTGTTTCTGATCTTAGAGGAAAGGCTTCTAATTTTTTTTTTTACCACTGAGAATGATGTTAGTTGCGGGCTTATCATATATACCCTGATGTTGAAACTCTCTATTGCATTTTTCTTCTCATTCACTCTATTTTCAGCTCCAGATTTTCTGTTTGTTTCCTTTTCATGATTCATTTCTCATTCTTACACTTCTTATTTTGTTTATGTATTGCTTTACAATGTAATTGAGTTATCTATCTTTTGTTAATCTTTCTTAGAATCATCATCTTAAATGCTTTTTCAGGTAACTCACAGATCACCATTTCTCTGTTGTCAGTTACTGGAAAATTATTATGTTCTTTTAATGGTGTCATGTTTCCTTGCTTTGTTTTTTATGGTTTTATGCAGCTGTCTGCATATTTGAGGAGGCAGTCACCTCTTCCAATCTCTTTGGACTGACTTCAGTATAGCAGGATATTCACCTGAAGGTAGCTACAAGGACACTGGTGCAACATTTTTAGTCCATAGAAGGGTACATCAGTGATATCCCTATCACTTCCCTAGTTGAGATCAACACTGATGTAGACAATAGAGGTCTCCTATGACCAAGACTGCAGTAATTATCTGGGTGGCACAGGTAGCTATAGTTATTGTAATGTCAGAAGCTGAAGTGTCTGGACCCTTTCTTCCTCCTTTTTCTTGCCCATAAGAAGATGATAGAGCCAAGAAGACCCCCTCATGGTTCCTGGTCTGTCATGCTGGCACTTAGTAAAGGTTGAGTTGAGTTTTTGTGCTTAGACACATCCAGATTAATCACATTATATTGGAACTGGGAAAATGATGCCTTGCTGCAGCAGCATCACTGGTCTAAAGCGTAGTAGTGTGCAAACCTACTTTGGAAACAGGATCTGTCTTTTTTGTTTGCCACTATCATTCAAGCAGTGGTGGATCCTGATACATCAACCACATGGGTCCTGATTTGATGGTGCAACGGTGGCTTCCAAACCTATGTTGAATAACAACGATAGTGGACATCCCTTTCTTGTTCTTGATATTACCGTAAATACGTCCAGCTTTTTACCACTTAGTATGATGCTGGCAGTGGGTTTATCATATACAGCTTTTATAATATTTAGCTAGGTTCAATTTTCTCATTTTTTTCACTTCTTATAAATGGACGTTGGCTTGAATTGAATGCTTTTTCCATTCCATTGAGATGATCATGTAATTTTTGTTTTCTTTTTTTGTTACTATGATGGAAAATACCGCATGACTTGCAAATGTCAAAACAGCCTTGTATCTCTGGGAAGAAACCTATTTAATCATCATGGAAGATTTTGTTGATATAGCGCTGTATCTGATTTGCTAAGATTTTGTTGAGGATTTTTGCACCCATGTTCCTCAAAGCTATTGGTCTATAATGTGGGTTTTTTTTTTGTTTTGTTCTGAGAGCAAGGTAATGTTGGTCTCATAAAATGTATTGGGGAGTTTTCCTCCCTCTTAGTTTTTTTTTTTTTTTTTTTTTAAGAATTTGAGTGGAAAATTTTTTAAGATTCCTTTACAGGTCTGGTAAAATTTACTGGAGAAGATATCTGCTCCCGGGCATTTGTTCCTGGGGAGACTTCTATTATTCTTTAAGTTTCAGCCCTTGTGATTGAAGTTTTAATTTTTTAAATATGTATTTCATTTATTTATACACACAAGAACTGAAGTGCAGGCTAGACATGCAGGGGGTGAAAGAATTCACCAGACACAGAGTGGGGATCAGGGATCACTAGCAGGAATCTAGTGAAATACACTGCTGAGGGGAGCAGCAGGGAAGATAGGAGAGGTGTGCTGTGCCATGTGGGTCACCTCCCTGGCCTGAGATGAAGCTCATCACTCAGTCATGGTGACTACTTGATAGTGCTGAGACTTCAACCCCTGAGCCACCAGGGAGGCACCTGTGATTGGAACTTTTAAACTCTTAGTTTCATCCTGGTTCAAAGTTGGGAGGTTCTATGAAACTAAGTATTTGTCCATTTCCTCTAGGTTGTCTGATTTATTTGCACAGAGAGAAAGGTTACTAGTACTGTTTTATGATACTTTGTATGTCTGCAGTATTTACTGTAATTTGCCTTTTTCATTTTTTATTCCATTGATTTGGGTTTTCTCTTTTCTACCTAAGCATAAATAATGGCTAGTCAATTTTGTTTATTTTTTCAAGGAACCAAATCTTGGTTTCACTGACCTTTTGCGCTTTTTGTTTTCTGTCTCATTTATCCCTGCTCAAATTTTGCTTTTCTTTTACGATTTATTTATTTATGCATACAAGAACTGGTGTACAGGCCAGAAGTGCAGGGGGTGAGAGGATTTACCAGAGATAGAGGGGTGGGGGGCAGAACTGAAATACACTGCTGAGGGGCAAAACAGAAGAGGTCTGTTGTGCCACGTGGGTCAGATCCCTGTTAGGGGATTGAACTCGTGCTGCAGATGCTTCATAATGCTACGACTTAAACGCTTGTACTACCAGGGAGGACTCTATTTTCTTCTTATACTGTTTTTGGGTGCTTTTGTTCTTTCTCAAATTCCTTCAATCGCAGGTTTAGATTGTTGATCAGAGTGTGTGTGTGTGTGTGTGCGTGCATGCATGTGTGTATTTTAATGTGGGCATGAGTTGCTATAAATTTCCTCCATATTACTTCTTTTTTTTTAGCATCCCATAGGATCAGGTAGATTGTTTCCCCATTTTCATTAGTCTCTAGATATTTTTGTTTCATTTCTTCTTTGACTTATTAGTCATTTAATCACAAATTATTCAGAAGAACTTTTCTTAGTCTCTACATATTTTGGTTTGTTCCAGGATTCCTTTTATGGTTAATTTCTGATTTTACAACACAGTAATCTATGAAGGTGTTTGATATAATTTCTATTTTTGTATATTTGTTGAGAGTTGTTCTGTGTCCTAGGATATGATCTATTTTTTGATAATGGTCAACACACACTGAAGAAGAAAGTTTATTCATTGATTTTATGGTGGAAAACTATAAATGTCTGCCTTCATGATTTACACATTTTTGTTAGTGGTGTGTTGAAGTCTCCAGCAATGATTGTATTGTTGTTAGTAGGTTGTTAGTGTCTGTAAATAATTTCTGTGTAGTAGAGAGAAACAAAAGGGAAAAGAAACAACAAAAATAAAACAAGCAAGAATCAAAACCAAAGTGACTGATAATAAATAGCTCATATCAATAATCCCTCTGTCAGTGGTCTGAATTCACCAACAAAAGACAAGCTGACAGTGTGGGTGAAAAAAATTCCCGTCATCAATGCTTTGTTTATAAGAGACCCAAATACAACCAAAAGACAAAAACAAACAGAATATAATGGTCAGAATAAGGTCCAAGTAAATAAGAAGCTGTTATATCTGAAAAGTTAGACTTTTTAATTTATTTTTTATTGATATACATTTTTTAAATTTACATATATTTGCCATCAATTGTAATCCCCATGTATTCCCCATCACCATCTCACCAGTGCACAGCAATGCAAGTTCAATCCCCAGCCAGGGAGGGTACCCACATGGCTTAGCAGACCATCCTTGCTTCGCCCACTGCTCCCAAGAGCACTTTATTTTAGTTGATCTGACTGTTTTGCTCCCCACTCTGTCTTTGGTGAACCCTCTCACCCCCCACACCTCTAGCCCATACCCAAGCTCTTGTATGCATAAATAAATACATATATTTATTTATTAAATATTAAAAAAACTTAAAAAAATCATCCACCTTGTCAAAAATGGTCACATTCCCTTCCTTAATTTTTAAAGGGGTTACTTTTGTCAATCTTGATCATTTGTGTTCCCCTTTATTTCTGTGGTCATTCAATATAAAAGGTTTTCAACTTTTGTTTTTTATTTTAAGAATGAATGTTCAGTTTTGTTTAACTTTAATCTCTGCTATTTCATTTCTTCTTCGGTTTTGAAACTTATTTATTTTTCTTATTCACATTTTATAAGCCTAGATTATTTAATGGAGAACAGTCTTTGCTGAAAGCTATACAAAACTCAAATCCTAGGGCCCTCCCTGGTGGCGCAAGGGCTTGATCACCATGCTGTGGGGCTTTTGCAGCCACTGTAGAGCGAATTGTATCCCAGGCCCAAGAGGGGACCTACATGGCGTAGCAGACCTTTCCTGCCTCACCCACTGCTCCCCTCAGCAGTGCATTTCAGTAGATCTGCCTGTACTGCTGCCCACTCCGTCTCTGTTGAATCCTGTCACCACCCACACAGCTGAATTGTACCCCAGCTCTTGTATGTATAAATAATAAATAAAATCTTTAAAAAACCTCCAATCTTAAATACAATAATACTAATTGTTTTATGATAGGGACAAGTGAAAAATCTGATTACATTTAGAACATTTTTTTTACCTTAAAGGTGACTATTTTAGCTAACTTTACAATAGGAAATGGGGTATATTTAGGGTATTTATAATAGGGAATTTCCTTTGGTAATCCCCAAACATTTGATTAACTATTGTTCTGGTGAAGATGGAAGAAAAGTATAGGGATTCTAGCAAGATTCTGATGAACTGCATTTATCAGATCCAAAATGTACTTGGTGCCAAAAAGTGCTGGTATTTGATAGATGTGCCGGAGAAATCAAGCGTACCCAGGAATACAAATAACATACTTTTTAAAACCATATTCTTCTAAAGATAAATTCATACAAGTTAAATATAAAACAAACAAAAATATAAACAGATAAAACAGATACTAGATATGTTTTTTTTTTGCAGATGAATATAGAATATAGTTTAGAGTAAAACAACTATACTCACACTTGTCAAATATTCTTTTTTTATTTCAGTGCTTTTTTAATTGAAGTATCTCTGGTTTATGACATCATGTAGATTTCAACACTAGAGATTATATTAGTATCTATATATACATTATATGTCTCCATTGATACTAGACAACAATTACACATGACTGTGCCAACTCAATGTACAATGGAATATTATAACTCCCTCGTTATATATCCTTTATATAATTAATGATGTTCAATGTCTAAGTTAAAATTTGCCTAATCAGCTTTCAGGTAATCTTTTTCTCACAGTTTTATCTGCCACTATTCTAAGTAAAACCACAGCTTTCTATCCAAGCAAAATGCCACTTTAACAAGTATGATATTATCTTATTTTCTTAAAAATGGTAAGTGATATTTGAATTTTACTTACATTTTTAAAAATCATATTTCTTATTTCCTCAAAATAATATTTTTATATTCATAAGAAAATGTGCCCAAGAGCTTATTTTTCAAAATAGAAATCCTGTCTTCATTTGACTTTTGAGTGTTTCATATATGAAATGTTCTGGAAATGTCTTCCTATTATTTTGTTTATCTAGAGTAAATAACTTTGTCATTTGCACAGCAGAATGATGCATATTTTTATCACAAATAAATATGCTACTGATATAGTCACACATACTTCTTACCTAAATTGTAAGCTAAGAACATATCATAAAAAGATCTGCTTTCTTAACTAAATTGGTAAAATAAATGATATTAAAATGCACTCATTGGGAAGACAAATCTAACTCAAATGGGATTTCAAGCTCTATGTTGTCTCTACTATAAATACCAATAAAATAACTTATAATATTTAAGTTTCCACTCTGTCTTTTACATGAACAATCCTTGGAATGACTTAATTCATCTCAGAGTAACAGAATTCATTTAGCAACTTAACATCAACAATTTTCTGCTTTAAATCCATTAGACTTTGCTACGAATCTCCCATAGAGGCTCACCACAGAGCAGTCACTTCTCATCTGTTCTAGGAATAAAACCTAATGAGTTGAAGGTGCTATTTGTATCACCTAATCAATAAAGGGGCATCGGAGGGGGATCTAAACTTGTTAAAGAGATAGAGGGGGATTTGGGAATAAAAACATTCTCTAAACTGACATGCTTTCATTTTAATAGGTGCAAAACAATTCATGTGTATATTTTTAATTTTCTCTACCATGGAATTCCCTCCTATAGTTTTCACTATTTTCCTAAATTTAAAAGATTCAAATTAATCTAAATTAAGTGAAATTAAAGGACATTTTCATATTTGTCATTCTAAGGATATACACAGGTATACATATTTTAATGGTAATAACATGTTAAAGACTTATTAAATAATTGATGATTAAATGTATTTGACGAAGGGAGTGAGAAAAAATAAGGAGCAAATATAAGTAAGGCCACTATATCATGGACTAGAACTGTGACTGTTGCCTACCACATGAGTTGTGGCAGCAGTGTAGCTTGTGTGTATTTGCTAACAGTTCCAATTTTAGATGAGCCCAGGGAGAGAGGTTACAAAGTTGGGCCAAAATAACAGTAAATTTAAACTAGGTACTTCTGGCTTCTATTTCCATCCACTATTGTGATATCCTAGAGTTCTATGAGCCATTTCTTAGTCATTTGACATTTCCTTAAGTATTTCACATTTTCCCCCATTTTCTATCCTGTTTTTTTTTTTAAGATTTATTTATGCATATAAGAACTGGGATACAGGCAAAAAGTGCGGGGTGGGTGGGCATGGTGGTGAGAGGAACCACCAGAGACAGAGCGGGAGCAGAACAGGCAGATGGACTGAAAGACACTGCTTAAGGGCACAGCAGGCAAGGTAGGAGAGGTCTGCTACACCATGTGGGTCCCCTCCCTGGCCAGCGGCAGGGATCGAACTTGTGCTGCAGTGGCTGAGGTTTGCTTCATAGTGCCCTGCTTAACCCACTGCACCACCAGGGATGCCCCAATTTTCTATCCTAATTCTCCTACTGCTCTCTCCCAATGATATTTCTCTGCCACACAGCGCTACCTGCTGATTTCTCTTGAGTAACTCTGCTGCTACTGGTAGTTGGAAAGAGCTGGAGTCATCCTTCTATCTTCTATGGGATTATGGATGAGGTTTCTTTTTTTTTTTTTTAAGATGTATCTATTTATGCATACAAGCACTGGGGTACAATGCCAGATGTGCGGGGGCGGGGGGAGGATCCACCAGAGACAGAGTGGGGAACAGAACAGGCAGATAGACTGAAATCCACTGCTGAGGGGAAGGGAGCAGTGGGCTAGGCAGGAGAGGTCTGCTGCACCATGTGGGTCCCCTCCCTGGCCGGAGGCAGAGATCGAACTTGTGCTGCAGTGGTTGTGGTTTGCTTCATAGTGCGTTGCTTAACCCACTGCGCCACCAGGGAGGCCCATGGATGAAGTTTCTATTTCAAAAGAGAGAGACTGTCTATCAGTCTTTATTTTCAAGTACAAAACAAAAATTCCTTCACACCTATAAGTTAATAACTTCACTATATTTTTGAAGCTGTTAAGATGTTCAAGCAATATGACATTTTATATCCCATACTAGAGAATTCTACTCTTTATTAAAGTATTTGACAGAAACCAGGTAGTATAGACTTCTGAGCCTTATTTATGTCTTTAACAACTTGTATTGGAAACAGGGCTTTCAGTCTGTTACACAGTTTCTAATTGCTGTTTCTCAATAAGTGGGAATCACAGATACTCAACTACTTGGAAAAACTCACTTCTGGACTTCACCTCCATGCACGTCTATGGAAGGCTCAATGAGTTATAGTAGGTATCCTACAAAGTAATTTCCACACCTCTCCCCCATACTATTCAAGATAAAATGCAAGGTAAGATATTTTCAAAGTATTACATTTGACTTTGGGAATAATTCTAAACATATTCCTGCCTGTATACATTCTTTTTCCAGACTTTTTCCAAAAAAAGAGGAGCTGCAAATCTCATTGATTAGAGTATAAGGTATTTATAGAATACTATAAGGCCTTAAAAAGCAATCATCCATGATTCATTTCCTCCTTGCTCTTGTTTTACCACTTCCAACTCTATTCTGTGTTATCTATATAAATGAATTCCTTTAGACTGAATCTCCCTTTCCTTCAAACAGGGTTGTGGATAACAGTAATAAGACACTCACCAAGGGGTAACAGAAAGTTATCCTCAGGCCTCTAGGTCAGTTGTATAAACTCATTTTTCCCCCATATATCTGCATCACAGCATGAGAATTTTATAAAGTTATTATTAGATTGATATTTCAGCACATGAATGTAAACTTCTTAGGAACTCCACGAGGAGGATAATGATTAGCAGGACATGATATGGGTTTACTTAGGACTAGACAAAAATATTTTGGGAAACACTGAAACCTCACCTTTGCCTCTAAAACTGGCATTTGCAATTTTACATAACCAGAGTCAAAACTGTTTTCATGTGATATTCTTTATTTCTCCATTAACAACAATATAGGTCATCTATGAATATATATAATTGCAACGGGAAAATTCCAGAACCCAAGAGGAGAAGATTCAACCCATATCCACATTATTAATACACTCTTAAATAAGCAGTGCCCTATTTCTCATTTTAAATATCACCAGGGGACATTTTAATGACTTCAGATTTTTCAAAATGTACTTTAGTTCTTTCTTTTCCATAGAATTCAAGCAGCACATACATTTTTGTTGGGTGAAAATGGACTAGTTTAAGTCATAAGAAACAGAAAAGATGGCTTATTTGTAAATGAATGTCTGAAAACTTACTTTAATTGTTTGAACAACTCCATAAGCTGGCAAAACAAAATCATGAAGTTGGGCGTGGGGTTATCTCTGAATCCCACTCCTAATTTCAAATATATCAAATAGCAAACTAAACATATAACCCTTGGAATCTATCTTAAATTTAAAATATCTCATTACTTTCCTTTTAAGGAAATTGTCATTTGTTCTATATTCATGCATGCACACTAGGTTCTCTTACTATATTTTCCTAGCACTTGCAGACACATGCATTTGTGGGACACTGCTCAATGACAGAGCCAACAATTGATATTTAGAGTCATTATAGATTTGTATATTTATTACAGCAATTTTCTGTCAGGTGACAGAAAAACATACTTTTGAAGATAGAGCTATTTCTAAATTGCACAAATGTACCGCACTCTTAGACAATCAAGTCATAGATATTTTCCTCTCTCCTCAAATGTACAATTTCTCCATTCTCTGGTTTACTTTCATCAGATGACATTACTTCAGCTAGAAAACAGAAGTCATCAGGAGAGGATCCATTCTCCCAGCATCCTCCCTACATACCTAATTGCCTGATGTATGTTTTCTGCTTTCCCTGTTACTATGGACCAACTATCATTATCCATTCTCCAAAAGTACTTCATTTTGAGAACAAAATTCTAACATTTTTTTCCTTTTCAAGGTCAAACCTCTACCAACTATATCGCTCTCTGTTGCAACAGTCTTTCCCTCTTTGCTAAATCATTCTCATCAATATACAGCTTGCTAACATGCATTGCAGTTAAAAAAAAATCAGTTAATCCTATCTCTCTCGTCATTGTCCATTTTTTTTCTTATGCCAAAATTGCTTGAGAGAATGGTTTTTAATCCTTCCTATCTCATTCTCTCTTGGTTCCACTTCAGTCAAACTTACTTACACCTTTACTAATTCATAGGAATGCTCTTGTCAAGGACAACAAAGGTCTTTAATATATAGTAACCAAAAGTCTAATCCTCAAAAACATGACCCATCTTCTGCACTTATAGAAATAATGACCCCCTTCTTGAGCAACTTCCTTTACTTGGATTCTAGCAGATTTTATTTTCCAATAGCAAGACATTGAGTGGCACATGTGTGCTCATGAATCAATAATATGTGTGACCTGCCTAGATAAATCTTTTGATTATATGTGCATATTTAACTACCTGTTTGACTATTCTACTTGGATGTCTACTAGACATCTAACTTTTGTTGTATTAATGTTATATGGCCACTTGAACCAATTACATAAAATAGACCTTTCTCCATCTCCCCACCCCACTATCACAATGGTAGTGTTTCCCTGGAGAACCCTGCCAAATACAAATGTCAGAGAAAAAGTTCCTGATCTTTCCCCAATCTTTCTCCTCCCATAATTTTCAATCTTAGTATGTAGCACTTTTTGTTTTCTTTTCAACTTGGTCAGAACCTCCCCTCCCAGTGGAACCTTCCTGAGTCTTCTATTTCTTTTGCACAACATATCCAGTCCCTCCCCAAAGTCCTATCAACTCTATCTTCAATATGAGTTAGAGTCTCACTACTTCTCTGCACAATACTAGCTTTCAACTGGATTACTAAAATTTGCTTCTCACATGAATCCTAATTTGTAAAATATATCTAGTTTGGCCACAGAGCCAAATCTCACAGACTAGAGGAATAATTGAGGCATCACAACTAACAGGCAGTGCATGGTATAACTATTACTCTGGAGGTACTGGCCAACACAGATAAATAAGAAAAATAAATTAGAGAACAATCAAAATTAATGGTATGAAAATACACTGGTGACATATTTAAACACTTAGAAAATGGATGATTCAACTGAATAAATATCAGAGTAAAACACCAAGCAGAGTACAGGAGAAAGAGAATGGAATTATAAATTTAGAGACAGTATAGTGTTGAAGAGGTTAAGATAAAGGGACCTAGACCATCAAAAGAATTAATGTATGTTCATCAATGGCAATGCTTAGATATAAAAGAGTTTGCAATAAAAGTATATCATTATTGTGGTATTTACTGTTAATACAAAATATTTACTATTAATATATTACTGCCAAAATTCAGTTAAGGTAAACTCTTTTCCAGGTTGCAAATCTCTTTCTATGCATTTCCAAATTGCACTCTTCTCCCATCATCAGGTTAATTACATCACTTACAAATAAGCTGACACTATATCTAAGTCAGAAAGGTGATGTTTTTATAAAACTTTGGAAGTTTGAACCCATTGGCTTTATCTTTTTCTAGTGTGCCCTTGGCAACTTATGATGTAATACATAGTGCAAGAAAGTAACATTAAAAGACTTGAATTGACATTGGGTAGCTCTGACATATTTGTAGCAGGGATCCTAAAAGTCACACATATACACACCCCTTTGCCCAGCACCTATGTATCCACAGAAAGAATGAAGTAAGACTTTATTAGTCCTACACAGCAAATACAAGTGGGCATGACAGAATTTGGCTCCCTATACAAGAGTTACAGAACACGTTTGTGAAATGTGATAAAATAAAAAGCCCACAGGATGTCAACAGCAGCAATTACACTGCAAGCAATACACTCTCATCTGGTGTGAACTCTGTCCTTGAAAATACCTTCCCAGGTCTAAAGTCTACATATTTTCCCAAAGATTTCAAACTGCTTGTATAAATTGTTTTCCATAAAACTATGCAGCATTATAATTGCCTATGTTTTAGTCTGATTGCCACAAAAGAGTTCATATTCTCAGTGGGCAGAAATGGTGTCTTATGTGTACCTCTTATAAGACCAGACCTAGTGAAAATTTTCTACATAGTTAACTAAATAGTGATTTTACTAACTGATTAATGCAATCTTGCATATATAAATATCTAGAAAATAGTTCTTGAGATCTTATTCTTCATTAAAGCTTATATTAGTTGTTAAGTATTTAATACAATATATTGTAAAAATAAGGAAATGCTGCAGAGTAGTATGACCCAGAATCTTCCAGAACATAATACCTATCATTGGTGCATCTTTTCTGGCTAGACTCGGCCATCATTTCAATGTTGCTGATCTACCTATATCAGTTACCCACTGGGGAAGCAACCAACTTAAGACTATTCACTTTCTAGGGGCCTCCCTGGTGATGCAAAGGGTTAAGTCTGAGCACTATGAAGCAATCTGCAACCACTGTAGCATGAGTTCCATCCCCTGCCAGGGATCTGACCCACATGGCACAGCAGACTTCTCCTATCTTGCTTACTGCTCCCCTCAGTAGTGTATCTCAGTAGATCTGCCTGTTCTGCCCCCCACTCTGTCTCTGGTGAATACTCTCACCACAATCCCCCATACCTCTGGCCTGAACCACAGTTCTTGTATGCATAAATAAATCTTAAAAAATAAAGATTATTCACATTCTAGTTTCATGGTGTGACACCATTATTGGCAGTGTATGAGAACACAAAGAGAAATTCCTTAATTAACCCTCCTCCAAAATACCAAATACTGCACATTGGGAGACCAGGAAATGCAGATTGGCTTTTGTATTCTTTCACAGGTACCCACTTTGTCACTTCCCCCTGTGCCTTGGAGAGGAAAGCTGTTGAACAGTCATTGGATGGCAACTCTATGGCAACATATTCTCTAGTGTAATCCAGTTGTAAGCAGCAAAATATAATTTCAATTTTGGAATGATAACTCACAGTCCATTTAGTTCAATAGTCTCAGATGATCGGGTAAACACAAAACTTCAAGTTTACTGTTTTGTTTTCATATTTGATAATGATTATTTTTGAATGCATACAAAAAAATAGTGACTGTCATAGAATTAGAATCCTACTATATTAAAATTTTCCTGTAAATGCTCTCAAGTATTTTGGACATTAAAATAAATATGAATGCAAATATATTTATATAAACATAGCAGGTTTCTAGACAGACCCAGCTACACAGTCTGGTTTATTTTCCACTGACACGAGGTCAAGGACCCTACTTTCATATATACATATGCAAACTCCACTTATGGTGCATGAACATATATCATGTAAATGGCCAATGTGAAGACAAGCAGCACCCTCATTTTATGCATTAGCACAAAATTAAAGGAAGGTCATGTATTTGAGAACTACAGTCAATAGAACTCTGACTAAAGAAAGGAGCAATTAAGTTTCTGGCCCTGTGCATTTGGCAAGCTTTCATCAATCCAGCTTTTTGGCACTGAGCCCATAATGGACCTTTTAATTAATACAGACCTTGTGACTTCCTATTTTCATTTTTACCAGAGATCACATACACAAGGATGGACTATATAGAACTTAACCCTTTAGCAACAATTATTGATGGAATATTAATTTACATGGGCACAGGTGCCAAATATAGTTAAAGAGAAACCATTCATATAAATATCTAGTCTGTGATGGGGCAAAGCTGGGACTGAACTGTTCATACAGGCAGATATCAAATACAAATAATCACAATCTATGAAATGCCAAAATATAGCCAGACAAGCATGTTATGGAAGAAGAGTAATAAAGAGAAATAATGGCTGTGGCATTAGAAAGGCAAAAGGAGAAATTAGAGAATTAACTCCGATTTTACTTGGCAAAGATACTAGTAAAGATAGATTAACAGGAATACACACCATCAGTACAAATGAGAGTTCAAAAATAGAAAAATGTATAGAGAATGACAAGATTTCAGATAATGATGAAGCTCTCCATGGACAAAGGAAGACTCAAAGCTGAACTTGGCAATAGCACGTCAGAGAAACCATAATAATGACCATGCCTTACCAGTGGCAATTGGTATGTTTGTAATCTACGTCAGTATTTTGCCCCCCCCCACAAAGATCTTCCTGACAATATTAGTACATCATAATATTGATTTGGGAAATAGTGATCTGCTGTTTTGGAGAGTTTTGTCCAAATTATTCAGGAACTCAGAGGTTCTCTGAAATACTTTTTTTCTGTCTCTCTTAGACTTAGTGTGAAACATTAAGTATTTAGAAAGGAAAGGCTAATTTTATATTATTTTTAACAACTCCTGGCTGTGTGCTAAGCATAAATTCATATATATTAATGCATGCTATTTGATGTTAGATATATATCAGTCCTTAAAGTTATAACATCTGTATTATGGAAATAAAAACTTCTCCAAAGAAAATTTATATACATCTCTGATATGTGTTACAGAATACACTCAGTATTCATTTCAGTGACACTAATTGATCTCCTACTATGTGTCAGAAGCTACTTTATATGTTGGGATAAGATGAATGAGAATTTGTCTCTTCTAGAGCAGTACAGCACTAACATCTGACTAGAAGTGGGAAGATATAGCTCGAGTGTTCTGATGTGTTCCTTTTTTATCATCTTGGCAAGTCACTTGTCTTGCACACATTCACATCTGCAGTAATAGATTTATATTAGTTATTTTTAAAGGCTAGGCTTCATGAGGGCACAAATCCTATGCTGTCAAAGTAGGAATAAGGATGTAAAACAATGGTACTTCATTAAAAATATTATATAAATAATATTACCAAAAAACAAAGTTTAGGGCCTCTCTGGTGGCACAAGGTGTTAATGCGCAGCACTATGAAGCTGTCCCTAGCCACGGCAGCACAAGTTCAATCCCTGACCCACATGGTGCAGCAGACTTCTGTAGCACCTGCCTGTTCTGCCCCCACTTTGTTTCTAGTGACTCCTCTTACACCCTGCACCTCTGGCCTGTACCCTGTTCTTGTATGCATAAATAAATAAATCTTTAAAAAAGCAAAGTCTAGACTTCAACAATTCTAAATTATAACTCTGCATGGGTAGAATTTTCAGCATGGTAATTATATGTTTTAATATTAATCAACTTGTTATTATCTGAAGAAACCTGGCAAAAATCAAGTTTATAGCAATGGAAGAAGTGTAAAGCACTACACTGAAACAAAATGTGTATTTTTTATACTTTCAATCACTGAATCAGCAGCATATATCAATTCCTCTAGGTTCCAATCAGAATGTCAAACGCATCTGTTACTACTGGAAAACCTAAGTAGAAAATAAATTACTGAGGGATGTAGAATAACCTTTGTTATATAAAGCCAAATGGTTAAAACAGCCAGCTGGAGAATTAAACTTGATGACTAATAGGATGAATTTCCCACCATCCGCAACTTCCCCCAAGCTGAAACACAGGGCAGAAGCCTAGGTCTGGCTTTTACTCAAAAAGCAGCTTTTGACAGTAGACTAAATATGAGTACTGGAAAACTGTCTTTTCGCTTGTCCAATCAGCATTTCATTCATAAAGCAACAGATGTGGTAGCTGTTGCACAGTCATGATGATAAACAAAGGGAAATCTAGTTAAATCAAGCCAGTGATTTTTTTTCGAAATTTTAGATGCATTTATGTTATTTGAATATATTGCTCATATCAGGAAAGGAATATTTTCTTTTTGTAGACTAACAAACAGAGGAGATATAAAGAAAGAAATCTAATTTTTATGATCCTCACCACAAAGAGAAAACCTACTCTAGCTCCACCCTGGTGAGGACTGTGAGGGATGTGCCACTATTTTCTGATATTTGACTTCACCTTTTTATGGATATTACTGACTCATAATCTCTGTTCCCTGAGATTTCTCCATGTTTCACTTTGCATCTATTTTCTATGTACTTTACATCCTGATACAATAAGGAAGAATAGCTGAAGAGCTGTCAATCACTACTCAGTGGGATAACAATGTGGGACAGAGCTTGGGACCAGGTCACTTTGTCATCTCCTGGCCTGCTACAGAAAGCAGACCTTTGCTATGCCCTTCTTTGCTCCAAGTAGATATATTCTTGATGGGAGGGCTCCTTGGCACAAAGTTTCATGACCCAAATATCGTGAACCACTCAGAAAAGGGGATGTTAATTTGCATATACTGAGAGGCTTCCAAAAAGATAAATTCCATCAAAGACATTAGCATTGTAAATGGAACTATTTACAGTAGTAAAATAAAAAAAAAATAATAAACCATTACAGGCACCCTTGTCTGAACACCCCTAAGTGATATTAGTAAATAGCCAAATGTTTTTATTTACACCAAGCAGCCATATTCCATATTTAGAAAATTCCTCTCTCAATAAAATGCAAAGACGTTGTTTCTCACAAATAATATATTAAATAAAAAAGATGAGAAAATACATTGCATAGACAGGAATGGATAATCTCAGGTTATTTACACTCCATTGAATAGATCATAAATAGCGCAGTCCTGTGTCAAAGAAAACCCCTAATATAGTCACCTGCGATCATTAAAGGAAACAAAGATCATCACGTATATGACAACCCTGGACCAATAATGCTACAGGTATTCAGCAGAAAAATTTGTTCAAAAGTCACTGTGAAGAATTCAGAACAAATTTAAATTTTAATGAGTCTACAAGTACACACCTGTCTTTTACAGAGTGTGTTTTTTGTTCCTCAAAATCTGCTCTTTTTAGTCTAATTGTTTAAAGATGATCTATTCTCCACGAATCTAAAATTTATATTTTAATTAATGGGTGGCTTAATGTTATGTAAATATTATATCATGATTCATTTAAATTTCTTCCAATGCAATAATAAAATTTTCATAGATCATCATTTGATCAACACAGGCAGCAATTTCCTATAAAGAGTCAATTAAATGTGAACAGCTTAGGCATGAACTTCCCTCTCCTCAAAAGCATTTGCCAGTCCCTGACCAGCTCTTTCAGTTTATGTGCCTTTAGCAATCTAATTTGGAACACAAAATGAGGTTTCATATGGAAGAAAAAGCCAGCTTTTTTTGAAGTCATTTTATTTCTATAGTCTGCAACCAGGCATGGATCAGATTAGGTATTCAGGTAAACAGTGACTTCTGTTATCATTTTTATTAAATTTATTAAATGATGACCTTTAATAAATACCTGAAAAAAGCTATTTCTGCAACTATTTTTCAAAATACATATATTACTTTTAATTCAATATTTAAAATTTTATTTATTTATACATACAAGAGCTAGGGTATAGGTCAGAGGTGCTGAGAGATGAGAGCATTCACCAGAGACAGAGTGGGGAGCAGAACAGGCAGATCTACTGAAATACACTGCTGAGGGGAGCAGCAAGCAAGACAGGAGAGGTCTGCTGATCCATGTGGGTCAGCTCACTGACAGGTGATGGAACTCATGCTACAGTGGCTGCAGATAATGTCATGGCACTGAGATTTAACCCCCTGAACCACCAGGGAGGCCTCGAAAATCTCATTTAAACATTAAATCGGAACAGTTTACTCCAAGATAGTCTTCTTAAAACATTCAGTTGTATCAACAAAATTAAAATTATTATATCAAAATCCTATCCCACCCCTAATGAGCTCTCGTAAAAGACCTTTTTAAAAAATCATATTCCAGGCACAGTAGGCCTCTCCTGCCTCACCCACTGTTCCCCTTAGCAGAGTGTTTCAGTCAGTCTGCCTGTTCTGCTCCCCACTCTGTCTCTGGTGAATCCTCTTATTTCTGTGTCTCCGGACCTCTGTGTCTCTATGTACCTCAGCTCTGCTATGCATAAATAAATAAAATCTTTAAAAAATAAAAAAGTCATGTTCAAAACTCCCCAAAATATCCTAGCTTTGTTATATATACCAGTACATACCAATATACCAATTTCTACCTTCAGAAAAAATTAAGATTGTGCCATGGCAAAATATTCCTGAGATGCTGTGTGGATTGACTACAAATTGATGGAAGGGAGTATTTCATAGTGATGAAAATGTTTTAAAACTAGATTGTGTGATCTTATTCATTCAAATTGTATATAGTGTTGTAAAGCAATGTTAATTCAAAAAGATAAAACAAAACAAGCTGGACTGTGATGATGTCTGAACAACTATATAAATTACTAGTCATAATTTACTCTTTCATGAAAAATATATTAAGGTGTAACAAACATGTCATGCAATATTTTTTTTTTAAAAGATGAGTCAATACATTTTTACAGATTTTTTGGGGTATTAATTACATAACATAAAATAAACTAACATAAAGGTATTGTTTGACGAGTTCTACTAAATTAACATTGTTTTCCAGCCAGCATCATAATGTAGTTTTTAAACATTACTGTCCCCAATAATATGGTATCTTCTTTTGGTCCTGATTTACATTTTCCTGCTAAAATCAGACATTTTTATGATGAAATTGGCTTATTCTATGAGGCCAAAATTATTCTAATAACAAAACCACACCAAAGACAACATCAACAGAGAAAACTATAGAACGATTTCCTTTATGAACACAGACATAAAAATTGTCAATAAAATCTTAGCAACTGAATTCCACAATACACTAAAAAGATCATATACTATAACTAACTAGGATTCATACTAGGGACACAAGAATGGTTCAACATCTGAAAATCTATCTGTATAATCTACCAGATACACAAAATAAAGATAAAAACTATGATTATATCAACATATGCTGGGAAAGCATTTGAAAAACTCAACCTCCATTTCTGATGAAAACACTCAAAAAGCTTGAGGATAACTGGAGACTACCTTAACATAATAAAATTCATATACAACAAACCCATAGATAACATACATCATTGTCAATGCTGAAAAAATAAAAGCTTTTCCACTAAAATTTGGTACAGACAAGGAAGTTCATTCTCATCTCTACTAATCAGCTATAGTATAGGAGGTACTAGCTAGAGCAATTACACAAGATAAGTATATAAAATGAATCTTATTTGGGGAAAAAAGGAAGTAAAAACATTATTATTCACAATGGACATGATATATAGAGAGAACCCCAAACACTCCATGGAAAAACTAATCAAAACAAATGTATCATTTTAGCAAAGTGTCCAGGTATAAAATCAATATTCAAGTTATGTTTTTATTCAAAAATAATACTGCACATAAACCCATCTTAAATTAAAAACTCCAGAAATAAAAGATAAGAAAATGCATAGTATTTCAGCAAGTAGGATTGGTTTAAGATAAAATTAAAGCAATTTTTAAATAAACTTGGCTAAAAATATTCCTTGACTTATTAAAATTTCAAGATCCTTTGGGATACAACTGATGTAAATGAGAAAACAAAATATTTTAAGGTTATTCAAATAGTTTAGGTAAGGAATACTAAAAATTAAGTATTGTCTTACTGCACTATAATTACCTAATTTTTTTGACAGTTAATAACACTGTTAAAAAGTGTTGAATCGTCCCTATTCTTCAGGGGATTCAGATGAATCTGTTAATAAAATCTGGTACAACTCCTGGAGGTGAACCGAGCTGGGTCTATAAGGGCTCCGCATGAGATGGCACATATCTTTATGCTATACAAGGTTACTAGTATCTTGCCAGATCAAATTGAAAATACCACTACTATCTGAACAGTTGGATATCTTTTATTGGTAACATGATTTTTGTCCTCGTTTCTGTGCTTCTGCACTAGTAGTTTGTAACAGTTATAAATATGTGAGACTTCTTTAGAAAAAAAGGCCAATACCAACAGACATATGAAAAAATGCTCAACATCTCTCATAATCAGGGAAATGCAAATTAAAACCACAATGAGGCACCACCTTACACCGGTAAGATTGGCACACATCAAAAAAACACAACAACAATAAATGTTGGTGAGGATGTGGAAAAAAAGGAGCTCTATTACACTGCTGGTGGGAATGCAAGTTAATCCAACCACTATGGAAGGTTGGATGGAGATTTCTCAGTCTACAAGGGATGGAACTAAAATATGATCCAGCAATCCCACTCCTAGGGATCTACCCAAAGGACACAAAAACACCGATCCAAAAGAGTACCTGTACCCTCAAGTTTATTGCAGCACTATTTATAATTAGTAATACATGGAAACAGCCCAAATGCCCAAAAGTAGATGACTGGATCAAGAAGATGTGGTACATATACAGAGTGGAATACTATTCAGCAATCAAAAATGATAAACTAGGGCCATTTATAGAAACATGGATGAAGCTAGAAGGAATTATACTCAGTGAAACAAGTCAGAAGGCAAGAGAAAACTATCAGATGGCTTCACTTTAAAGAGGAATGTGAAAGAACAACCACTACAACAAAAAATAAAAAAAGAAGAAAACAAAAAAACAAGAGAAAGCTCAATGAAATGGGCAATTACAAACAAACAAACTCAACAAGATCAAAAGTGTAAAGACAGAACAAAGGGGACATGGGGGGGTGGATGAAGGGAGGGGAAGGCAAAGACCCATAAAGAACACAAGGGTCTGAGGTGATGGTGCATAGATGGAATGGTGGTGGGAACTCCCTGGGGACTACAATGTTGTCAAATACAATTAAAGAGATCTAATGAGAAAAAAAAAAATGAAAAAATGCCAGTAAACATTGGACTTGTCAGAGTTTATAACACTATCATAGTGGACTTTTGGATTACATACATGTATTATCAAGGAAAGGATTATCGCCCCAGTATGCACCCTTTGTGCTTCGTGCAGTGTCATTATTTGAAATATGGTTGACATAATTAAGTGCTTTTCTTGGTGTCAGTCACAATATGAGTGCTCAGAAATTGTAATGAATAGAGGTGATGGTACTCATCGTAGTAACAGTGAAGTAAGGGACAGTACCAACAATACCTAACAGGTCATGAACATTGACTCAGAATACATAGCTAAAGTGTACAATAGTTTAGCAATCTAAAAGCATAGAAATGCTATAGGCATAGAAAGCCTCATTTCTTATAGAGTTATACTCTAGATAAACTTCGGCCACAGGGAAGTCACATTGGTGATTTCATATATCTCAAATTGTGACATAAGTAGCCAAATACTTTCATCTCAGATGACACACAAAAATAAGCTTTTTGGGACTGATTCTTGTCATTTTAAAAATACATTGGACTAAAAACTCAGGAAACTTAAGACCTGATATTTCAATTCTGCAACTGATTGACCACAGAATATTTTCTAGGACACCACAGCTTATTGAGCAGTTTTAATGATGCAACTGAGAATTTTATTACATGCTCAAAAAGAAAAGACCAATTATTTGCATTAAAAAACAAACTGTGAACCTATGTGAAAAAAAATCTGTTCCTTATGATTTATATATATATGAAGTCTTAAATAAGAATAATAATTACAAAATCCATAAAAGAGATTCATTTCAAGCAATTTTGTTAAACATATATTTATTGGATGGATATGCTCCTCTAAGGCACTCTCACTGTGTTAAGGACATGTCATGAATTTTTTAACTACTTAATAATGCATTTGCTTTAGGGGTGACTCATTTTAATAAATCATATAGGTTTCAATAAATTTTACTGTATATTCATATGGAAAAAATACTGTTTCCTCAAATACTGCTTTCCTAACCATTAATAAGTTGCCTAATATAACCTATGGGATAAAGAAAAATGTTTCACATATAATGAAAATATAAAAGGAAATACATTCAAAAACCCTCCAAATCATTTTTTAAAGATTCATCTTATTTATTTATGCATACAAGAACTGGGGTACAGGACAGAGATGCAGCAGGGTGGGAAAATTCACCAGAGACAGAGAGGGGAACAGAATAAGCAGATCTACTGAAATACACTGCTGAGGGGAGCAGCAGGTGAGGCAGGAGAGATCTGCTGCACCATGTGGGTAGCTGGCAATAGCTTGATAGCACTGAGACTTAAGCCCTGTGCCATCAGTGGGGGCTCCCAAATCAGCAGTTCCCAAGGCCAAATTCATAAACAAATCTGATAATTATGGAAACTGGTTATGTGATAAGCACCTTTATGAGGACAGTTTTCATAAAGTTCATCACTTTATCAAATTTACAAAACGGTTATGAACAGTTGCTCTATGTGCATTACCAGTTGTATTCTCAAACTAATAAACTGCTGAAGGGGAATATCTGGGATTGGTCAGAGGTATGTGGAAAGAAGCAAAGTCACCGGCTAAGAGTACAGATGAACATGTGCGGGGAAATAAAACAGCAGTTGTCTTCCAAAACCTTACAAATCCCAACCCTAATAATCCTAGCTCAATAGTCAGAACACAAATTTGAGAAATCAAAAAGTTTTGGCCTTGATCATGGGCAAAATATGCTGAGCCCACACATTCAGAAACTGAATGGGAAGTTGAACAAAAGTAACAAGTATCACATCTGTCTGACAAATGAAGCATATAGTGCAAAATAAATTATATTCAGTAAGACTACTTGTATACAGTTTTCATAATCATACTTGAATCAACTCATACTTTTTAAATAAATGAAACTTCCAAATAATTGTTAAACTATTTTTTCACAATGTTACTAAAAATTAAATTAATATCACTCACCTAGTCAACATTTTTTCAAGTTTACATAACTCTGCAAGGATATACAATCATGGCCCACTTATATTATTTTTTGCATTTTCACTTTATAATGTTGTGTTGAAATAGCCCTATTGATCAAGTTACTCAGATAAGAGTTATTTTTTTATACTGTCTAAAAGTTTTTTGCAAATTACTCATAGATTTCTTTCTTTTTAAATAACTCTCAAACATATTTATTTATTTATTGAAAGTAATATCAGTTTACAACCCTGTATATACCTCAAGTGCATAGCTTCATACCTGTATATAAAACATCACATTGAATACCGAAGATCTACTTTGCATTCACCAGAACCCAACCGGCCACTCAAAGCTCCCTTTTTGTCTTGACTAAATACATAGCTTAAAGCTAGAAAACTACTAATTCATTTAAAAATAGGCAGAAATATATCAAATAGTTTATCTGATATATATTTTATTTATATATATTTTGTTATGTATTCAATATGATAAAGGTAAATTACTCAGATAAATTATCAGAGTTTTCTCACACTGCAAACTGACACTTAAGTCTTGGCAATTTCCTTGGCTGATTTTTCCTTGAATGATAAATAAGAGCAATGACACAATGAATTGACGCTATCAGCATGGGGGAAAAAATAGATATGGCTCTGACTTCTACTAGTGATTGACTGCAACATCCAAAGCTGATACTATAAAAGCAGCAACCTTTAAACTTGAGGACATATGTTGGAATCCACTGACATTGCACATCATATCCTTCTCTTTAAGTGGCCGATATGCAACAATGAAAAATAAGCAATAAATAAGGATTACCAAAAGTCCTTTACTCATTTGATATTTGGTATTTGTGGGGAAAGGGTTAAATCACAGGATTTCCATTTTAAGAAATCACATGAGGGAAGTGACTTGGTTATTGGCTTAGTTCAAATGTCAATTTATTTCCAAAAATTTTCCCAAAATATTCTGAAAACAAAGATTTATAATCCATGAAGATCAATATAGATCTTCCACCTAACACTGTGCCTATCACTTCCATTATTATCACAAAAGAGCACAGATACTTGTGTAACTTTGATTAAGGAGTAATAGCTCTCCAGTGGGCAAAGTCATCATTCTGAAATGATGTAGAGGGAAGAGATACAATGAGTTCATCTAGACAGCCATCTGTCAGCAAAATTGTTCCTGACAATATATGAAGTACTCAAAGTGAACTGAGGTAAACAATGCATTGCATTGCACAGAGGCAACCCTCAGGATTAAAGTAATGTTACCTATGGGATTTATTTAAGTCAGGCCACACAAGCATTGTAAAGGTTATGAGATAATATGATGAATGGAAGATAGGGCTCGAATTCATGAAGCCAATTAAGGTAACTGAAAAAAGAAATTCAGGTAGCTGTATGTTTCACTAGTTAAAAATTCAATCAAGTGGGATTATTTGAGAATATAAGAAGTATGCAATACTTCTGAATGCAATACTGGACACTATGAGCATATAAAGTAAGTATAAAGTGTAATCCCCATCCTTATCAAGTATAATCTACACGACAAGATAGTGGAAAGAAATGGAACTGTTACAATCCAATGTAAAATATGTTAATGTTAATTTTAGGAAAATTGTGAATCAGTTATCTGAATTTTATTTTCAGCAAAATCTTCATCTACAAAATTATTTGTGATGATTTAAACTGAATTATAAAACCAGTACTAGGTAGAATTTTGAGATATAAACAGAGTTGTAGACCTTAATTGAGAAAAGACTCTCATATACAAAGAAGGCTGTACTTTTAATTAGTGTTCAAAGCAAATGGGAGAAAGTCTTAGATAGAAATTTTGAGGTATTTTGAATTTTCAATAGGTATCACTAAAATCTTTAGCGGTGTCATGGACTGAACAGTGTAACCTTCCCTCCCATTGCTCATATTGAAAACCCATTTCCCAGTACTTCAGAATTTAACAGCTATTAGAGATGAGATTTTTTTTTTGAGATTTTTAAAGTAATGATTAGGGAGGGTAGCACTGAATTTATGAGGCTATCTGGACACACAAATAGAGACCCCATGTTGAACATGCACAAAAGGAGGACTATGTGAAGAGACAGCAAGACGGTGACATCTACAAACCCAAGAGAGAGCCCTTCAGAGGAAGATGATGTTACCAGTGACTTGATCTTAAGACATTTTGTCTACAGAACTGTGAAAAAACATATGTTTTGTTGTTTAAGCCACCCAGTCTGCACCATTCTATTATATCTATCCTAGCAATCTAACACAGAGGTGAAGAGTATGTTCTTTGAAAACAGTTTTGAGAATATGAGCATTTTTCCTACAAAAGTAGAAGGAGATCACTGGAAGAAAAGAATGAAGCTGTTCCTTTTTTAATGATGAAAATTATCATTCTTGGTTTTAGTTCTTTTGTCATTCTCTGTTTTTAATAACAACAATATAATTATTTATCTAGGAAAACAAATGCCTTTATTTTGTATGTAATCCTCATTGTCAAGAAAGATAACCATATTCTAAAAACTGAACTTACAGAAAGAACTTACAGAAAGAAGGAGATGGTCATTTGACCTGTACAGTAGTGAAAATCTGTGTTGTCAAGATCAATTTATAGTGAGGTTGCACTTCAAAGAGATAATTTGATTAAACCAAAGGAAAATTATCTTGCCCAGTAGAGAATGATTTCTTTTTAAGTAAGAAAACAAATTTTGAAAAAAGAATGTACAAGCATCTGTCCTCTTTTGTGATAATTCTGAAATTCATGGATATTTTTGCATTATATCACATTGTTGGGCAGAAGACTTTTGTAATTCAAGGAAAGAAATATATCTGGTGTGAACTATTTTGATAGTTATTTTAATTCTTCACCTTCCTCTTATAGTAGAAATTTATATCATGCTGGGAAAAAGGCCTTTTAAAAAATGATTCAACTATTTCACTGGTATTGTGGAGAGGTAACATTTAATAAGATTTTTCATTCTTTTTTTTTCCCCCGTCCTTCCTTCTTTCTTTTTTAAATCACTTTCTATTGGTGTCTATTTATACTTTTTATTAAAAATAATTTTAACATTTCTGCTTTCAAATGTTATGGGGAAATTTAGTATAACAAAGTTCTGAAAACAATTATTCCTAATTATGGTATTAAATATAATTTTCCCCTCCACCAAACCACCTATGCCCATATCCCATCTGCCTTCTGCCCTTCTTCTTACCCACCCTCTTTCCCCTATTCCTTCTGGTAACTTCCTTTTAGCCGTATTATTATTTTCTTTTATCCAGGTGTCATTAGTTTAGAACACTCTATATGATTGAGAAATATGGAATCCCATCGCTTTTGCTACCTTTTGTACCTGCATGAGTAGTTTTACATCTCAACAGCCTTTCACTTATATTTCAAGAGCACTGTGATGCTAAGGCAAATAATTTTGATTCTCAATATTCTTATTCAAAGTAAATTATCTTTTGCCCTCTAACTTCATGAGTTCTTAGATAACAAGATTATAACAATTTAAAAATTCAATTTTTAAAACAGAAATTCATTATTTCACTTTTCATTTGAAAATCTTTGTCATCACATCATGGTTTTAAAGTCAATTTCAAATGTCTTTTATGTTTGATGAAACACCAAGTAAGCGAGTCCCTAAACAATAGTTCACTGGTCCTGTTAATTTCATAAGTCCCCACTCCCCTATATAAAGATCCCAAAGTCTCTAGTCCAATCATTACTAGAATAAGCCATAGTCTATCATCTCTCTACCTACTCTACACTACTTCATTGGTAAGAGAATCCCTAATCGAATTTCACCAGGTTGGAATGGGCATCTCCGATCCATGCTTCCTAGCTCAGCTTAGATTTTGCTACCTTTATTAGTGTACTGTAAGCAAATACTTTCAATTCAAATTATACATTTTTGCATTAATTTATAACCATATATTTTAATGTTATGGGGAAATTTAGTATAACAAAGTTCTGAAAGCAATTATTCCTAATTATGGTATTAAATATAATTTTCCCCTCCACCAAACCACCTATACCCATACCCCATCTGCCTTCTGCCCTTCTTCTTGCCCACTCCCTTTCTCCTATTCCTTCTGGTAACTTCCTTTTGGCCGTATTATTATTTTCTTTTATCCAGGTGTCATCAGTTTAGAACACTCTATATGATTGAAATATGGAATCTCATCGCTCTTGCTACCTTTAAAGTCCATACCAAATGAGAGAATGCACTGCCTCTTTATTAGGTTCATTTACCAAGTCAGGACAAAGAAAGGTATGTGTTTGATGAACTGTAAAATGGCAAAAGTACAAAATTCTTTCTTTTTCCTTGAATATGCATAAAAGCCCAGAACTGAATTGACCTTAATGAATTCAACATTATCCTCTCCCACATCATGCAAATTACACTTACATGACACTTCCAGCAGCTACTAGAACTTAAGGATTACAATATTGTCCTTACCATACCAAAAAAACACTCACTTTATAGAAATTATGAAAATAATCTAACTTCTGTTTAAAAAAATGCTGAGCTATGCAAATGTCAGTTACTAGATTTGACTACTAAAACTGAAAAATAACCTTTATTAAATATAGGTTAGTTTTTTTTTTTTTAAAGCTTAATAGGGCCCTCCCCTGGTGGCGCAGTGGGTTAAGCAATGCACTATGAAGCAAAATGCAGCCACTACAGCACGAGTTCTATCTCTGCCGCCAGCCAGAGAGATGACCCACATGATGCATCAGACCTCTCCTGCCTTGCCAGCTGCTCCCCTCAGCAGTGTATTTCAGTCAATCTGCCTGTTCTGCTCCCCACTCTGTCTCTGGTGGATCCTCTCACCCCTGGCGCTTCTAGCCTGTACCCCAGTTCTCATATGAATATAAAAATAAATCTTTAAAAAATAATAAATAAAAATAAAAAAGCTTAATAAAGAGCATGATCTATAAGCCTTTTTGCACATATAATAGACTGTGCATATGTGTGTATATAAATCAACGATACAAGGAAAGAACAAAGCTTTATAAATGAAATATAAAAATGAAAAAAACTGAAAATAAAACATTGCTCAACATGTTTATCTGTAACACAAATACTTTTTTTATTTAAAGATTTATTTATTTATGCATACAAGAATAGGGGTACAGGCTAGAGGTGTGAGAGGCAAGAGGATTTACTAGAGACAGAGTGTGGAACAAAAGAGGCAGACTGACTGAAATACACTGCTGAGGGAAACACATAGGAGAGGTCTGCCACACCATGTAAGTTACCTCCCTGGCCAGGGGTTTTGCTCAGTGGTCCCAGATAGCTTCATAGTGCTGTTGTGCCACCAGAGAGATCCAACACTGAATGCTTTTTAGACCTTTATGTTAACATGATAATAAATTGAATAGCTCTTCTTAAAGGAACTAGTATTGCCAAGAAAAAAAAAATTCAACACAACCTATAAAACAGAAGATCACCAAAAATTAGAACCTCCATATAGTCTACTGACTCTATAGTTTGCTAGTAATTCTAGGATTTGAAGGCAAAGAAAACAAAATAATCTAAAGTAACATTAAAATGTGAAGTCCTCCTCTGACCTCGTTTAAGAAGACAGGCATGAAAAAACTCAGGGGGAAACTGTTATATCAGCAGGGAGAGAATATGGAATTTCAAGGAATCATGGAAAGCTGTGTCTAGAAGGGATCTACAATGTGTTATGCAGATGAAAAGATAAGTACACAATTGTCTTATATTGCATAACATAGGCACCTACTAGGAGAATTCTAGCACCCAGCCTCCTAGATCTATACTATTTATGATATGACATGAAGGTTCTGCCAACTAATAGGCAATCTTTTTCTTAATTCAATTGTTTAAAATATCCTTACTCATTTTTTCACAATATAGGTTTTTTTCCCTCAGGTGATCTTATTAGAGATTTATTTAATTCACTAAGATCTACTTATATTAATTTAAAGGAAGAGAAATGGAGTGAACTGATATATTGCAAAGAATCTGATTTCCTCATCCCTAGAATACATCTTTTACTTTTTCCCATTGATTTGGGAGAAGAAAGAAAGCATTTTATGGCATGTGCTTTCTGGACTCAGTTTAATAAACAAATATTGTAGTAATTATTTTTACTTACAACTATGATAAGTATTACTATTTTATTATGTGTGCTAAAATAATACTGTGTTTTACATATAATATTTCATTGCAACTTTATGGTTTATGTATTGGTATTTCAGGTGTATAGATTTAGAAATTATAGTTTAGTTATGGTGGTTGATAAAACTCATAAAGTTATTAAGATAAAGATCCAGTTCGTAAACGTATTATTTGATATTAAATTTGTGCAGTTGGCCAATTCATACACCGCTTCAAAAATCTCTTTCAGATGCCAGTCTTTATCCTGAATGCTTTTATAGCACATCAAAGTCATCCTAGTTTAGTGCTCATGCGCTAGGATGTGTGATCACTTTCCATCGTCACTGGAATCATGTAAGGGTCTACACTTGTTATATAATGTGTTCTATTAATTCTTCATATCAGTTGAATTCATAGAAAACATATAATTATGGAGAAGTTCTTGCTTTAATCCTACCCCACTACAGTATATTGCTGCTTAGAAAACTTGCACTGGCAAATATTTTTGAATAGTCCATCTTCATAAGAAAATGATGCTGAAGAGTTACATGTTAGAAATATTGATTTTTAAACTCTGAGTTCCAGAATAATCTAATACCCTCAATGGGCTCCTAAAACTCAAATGCGTCAGCCCTCCTGAGCAACTCTCCTTTTCCCATATTCTTCTTCTCCTTCAGGATCATGAGCTTTTTGTTCAGTGGTCCTCACAAAACCATACTTGGGATCTCAAACAATGATGTCAGAAAGACAGCACAATATTTTCTGTATAGCTTATTTGGGAGGGAAAAGATAACTGCTATATACATGTATATGTGTGTGAATATATATTACAAGTAGAAGGTGAGTGAAGTTTGAAGAAAAATTCTGGAATGCAATCACAGATCTTGGGACTTCAAACCTCTGACAAATATTTTGATCTTTTATTTTTCCTGATTAAAACATGGTTTTCTTTTTTTTTCCGAAATGAGCATTAAGATTTTGCATTTTGAAAGGAGTCTTGGGTAGTTCTGACTTTAAATTTAATATGATTCTATGTACCATGTATTTACTATGAAATTTTAGCATGTGAGTTATAGAACATTTTCAGGGGAAAAAAATAAAAGTCTATCCTCTTAATTAAATATAGTTAAAAAAAGTTAGAAACTTTTTCATTTTTCTTTTTATTTTGACACACTTGATTTCTCTCTCAACATTAAACTTCAGTGTTGAAGGGAACAACAGGTATATGAAGGAAAAATAGGGAAAAATTCCGTTTAAGAACTAGTCAATACTCCTATTTACATCAAGCAGAGCATAAAGACAAAGCAATGACAAAAACAGCAAGATCATCAGATAGTTAATTCTCATTGCAGAGGAACTTAGAAAAAGCCTGTTGTGCCACGAAGATGCAGCTGTAGAACGCATGCAACGTATCATCAACAGAAATGTCATCTCCCCTATGGCAGAAAATACCAGTTGGTTAACATATAATTATTACTCACTAAAAATAGCCTTTGTAGGAATTATCTCAGCTTAGCTTTATTTCCTGGGATGATTATATTTCAGCATGGTGTTTTTGTGTAGTCAACAAGCTTCTGTGGGGACATAAACACAAACCACTGAAAGTTGCTTTTGTCCTATTTCCAATTCAAGTGCTACTTCTCTCCCGTTTTTTAAATAAGGCTCAAAACTTACAACAGATATTACTTTAATATTTATAAATTTTCAGTCACTACAATAAGAATTAGGGAGGCCAGAATAATATAGAATAATGATGAAGTGAATTTAGAAGCGCATTTTGATGTAAATATTAGTCCTTTATGCATCACTAAGAAAGAATTTCTCAAGTTCTCCCTATTGTCATTAAGATTCTGCCTATGGAAAGAAGGTGTAAATTAATTTTGATGTGATAATAATTTAAATTTCAGAATAGATAAGAGGTTATTTTACAACAAATGGGTTATACTCAACAGTGAAACACTAATCAATTAGAGAGGTCCTGGGTAATTTTATAAATTTCATGTTTACCAAATAAGTACTCACACAAAGGTTCTAAGATAATTACATATTGAATATTACTCTTTTGTGAATAGAATTTTTAAAAAATTCCCAGTGCTCTCAGGTAATCATTGAGCGACTCTATAGAATTTGAAGCTGTTTTGATAATAAACATTATAATTCTCCAACCAGGTATCTTCTCACCAACCTAACTCCCAACACTCTCAAGAAGTTATTTCAAACTCTTAGGAAGATAACCACACTTAATTTCATAGCATTATATTCAATAAGGTTATTATATAGCATATTACAATATTTACCTATTGAATGAAAAATATGTTGAATCAAGTGTTCCATATTTGTGAGGCAAAGTAAACAGAAAATTTAATAAGTAGAAATGGTTGGTTCCCCAAGTGTTTATGGGACAAACAAAAATAAGTCGTTACACAGATGATTAATTATAATTTGAAAAATAATCAAGAAGTTAAGTTTCTTTCCACAACAGATAAATAGCAAACTTCAAAATATGCAGTACAGGAGAATGGGGGTTTAAGAAGAGAGAGAGGAAGAGAGGGGGAGAATGGGAGAGAGAGAGAGGTGGAGAGAGAGATTATTTGTAAAATCACCTAAATACAAGCAAGGGGATGTTGATATGCAGTAGAGTACATTTTATTTACTGTGATAAGATTCTGAAAACTGATTTCATTAAGTTGACAGGAATCAATGTATCATAGATTATATTCTTTACCCATGTAACTGGGAGTTCATTTGAAAAGAAGCACAGGAAAAAAGATGAGTTCAGACATTAGTATTACAATATGGTAAGGAAAAATTGAAGAAATTAATCTTGTGAGTTTGATTGTCTTTGCTATGACCCCAGATGACTTAAAGACATATTTCCCAAATGTAGATATCAAAGATTAAAAAATATGCTTTAAATATTCTATAGTACTATAATTATACACCATACATATATATATATATGGTACAATATATACCACACCTTATATATCATATACACACTATTCATGTAATATGTATTTCATTTATTTTTATATATTATACTTTGTATGTAACATTAATTACCTATAACAGCCATTTTAATATAACACACATGTATGTGTGTATACATACATATATACATATATACTTGTTTTTTAGTGAACAAAAATGCAAGCGCCATGATCATTAAAAGTAACATTTACAGTATGTGAAGCAACTACCAATTAAGTTAATTCCTCTCCACAATATGCATATGAGCAAAATGCTTTGAAAAATACATTTATTCTGCCCTCAAGAGATTTATAGTTTGGTTTGGGAAAACAATGACACAATCAGGAATTTCAATATGGGTGAGCAGATTCTGTGATCACTGTTTACTGGTGATCCTATTGGAAGTATAAACAAAGAAGCAAGCAGAGTTATTTAATTGCCCTGAAGGGTCATGAAGTGTTCGTCCAGGGAGCATTCTGAATATGACTACTTCTATCTCCATAGCTACAACTGTAGTCAGAACCATTTCTAGATCTTACTTGATTTAACAAAATTAATGCCCTGGTATAAAGAACCAGTTAAAAGGTTTTCCCTTTGCTCTCTAACAACCGTCTGCAGCCAAATCGATCTTATATAAGAAATCACAGCATTTTGCTTCCTTATGCTAAAGTTTCCCATCAGACTTAGAATAAAATTCAAATGGCATTCCATGGCATAAATGCCTCTAAGTAATGTGGAGCCAATCTATCTTTTTACTATCTTAAAATTCCCTCTTATTTTTCTCAAGATCCATATAAGAACATCTTCCTGAAATTTTTGGAAAAATAAAATTACACTCATGCCCACCAAACAAAGTTTATTACTTCAATTTCTTCACCTTGAAACAATAGTTCCTACTGTTTGCAAATTTGTGGATGCTGGATGCTTTTGTTCATCTAACTGTCAAATCAGCCACTTCCTCAGAGAAGTTTTACCAAGTATACATTAATCCCCATTTTGCAGTCACATCTACCATTTTTCTTTTTTCTTCATGGAACTGTGATCAAGATCTTGTTCATTTAATTATTTTATGTTGTTTATTTATGCATAGAAGAACTGGGGTACAGGCCAGAGGTGTGGGAGTGAGAAGATTCACCAGAGACAGAGTGGGGAGCAGAACAGGTGGACTGACTGAAATACACTGCTGAGGGACCCATTTAATTATTTATTGTCCTTAATACCTATCTCAATTATATCATGTAAGTTCCAAAAGATCTTGACTTTCTTTCATCAGACTTACTACTTTGAACTGAACCAGGAGTTTGCAAATATTTGTAACATATAAAAACATAATAACCAAATGAAATGTGAGTATGATCCTAGATTTACCAAATAAAAATACAGAATATCTCCCTAAATTTCAAATGCAGATAAACAAATAATAATATTTTAGTGAAAACATGCCCCATATATTGCATAAGATACACTAATGTGTGGAGGTCTTATTGAGCATGGTTCATACAAATCAATATAAAGGGAATTTTGATACAACTGGAAACATTTAAAAACTTTAAAAAAAAACCCAGTATTATAGAATTCTTGCTAATTTGATAAGATGTGCTAATGATGTCTTTGTCACAAGGACATTTATAAATAAATGTTTTTTCAGAGGAACACTGAGATATTAATAGATCCAGTATCATAAAGATTGCTACTTATTTTAAGTTGTTTTAGGAAAAACTGTGGCTAAAGCAAACGAGGCAACATGCTAAAATGTTTGAAGCTGAAAATTGTGAAAGGAGAGTTTGTTACTCCCTGGAGATCTCTTGCCCCATTCCTCATGTCTCCCACTGAAGCCTTCCACTGCTAGAATCAAGTTGAAGTGGAAATAGTGAAGATCACAGTGGAAAGGTCTGTCTCCCTCAGCATATAGTACAGGGGTGAACAAACACATAGAATGCACATGACAACAAACAGACTAGGACGTTTAGAGATTTCACTATACTCGTAATTATTGCTTCCTTAAACAGTGAAATAAATTTCAATATTCTCACATATTTGCTTTATTTGAGAACTTAATATTTGGTTGTCAGAAAAGGCATGATGTACTTTTATTCCTCTCTTTCTTAGTTAACCGGAATAGAGACTTTATCAATTTTATTGATCTTTTCTAGGAACAAGTCTTTGAGTTTATTTTTCTCTATTCATTTCTTGTTTTAATTTTTATTGATTTTGGCTCTAATTCATATTCTTTTTTTCTTCTTTCCATGGATTTAATTTGCCTTTCTTTACTTGTTTCCTAAAGTGGGAGCACATATTATTGAATTTTCAACATTTTTTTGTCTTCATTTATTTTATTTATCTCATTGTCTTCTACAGTCTGTTAAAATTGTAATTAAATGGACAGGAATAAATGTTTACAGAGGTCAAAGCAGAGAAACAACTATTACAGTTCATTTTTTAACCTTTTTTTTCTTACAGTCAACTTAAACTCTTCTTGGCACCGAAATATCCATAGTTTTACTCCATACTTCTCCATTAAGAGAAATTTAGACAAAAGAGGAGAATTAAACACAAATAAAGCAGAGAAAGACCATAGGTATAAAGAGACCATTAGGACCAATGAGAGATCATTGGTAAAATGTAGGTTCAGAATGCCAGTGTGGAAGAATAGTGATAAAGAAAAAGAAAAAGTGATAGGCTATCGTTGGTAATATTCTAAATGAGAACCATTCTAAACCTTGAAGGAAATGCTGTGAAATCGCACCTTATCCTAACACTGAAGGCAAAACTCAAAATACTTTTAGGTGTTCATACATAAATTTCACACAATATATTTATAATTTTGGAATTATCCTAAACAATGTAGCCCATTCCCATCAGATCTTAAAAACTTTAAAACAGAATTATGTAACAGTAACTAGAGAAGTTACTAAAATGTTTCCAGTCTGCAGGCAAAGAAGACATAAAAGTAATTTACAAGTTTCTTCCTCCTACTCTAGGTCCAACAGTATGGTTTTAGCAAAAGTTGACTTAACTCATTGTTTCACTTCCCTCTACAAAATTTACCCAATAATGTGCTTGTTTCCGGGTTTTCACCCTCAAGTATCTAGTGAATTTCTTCCATCAGATACTACTATTAAATTACAAAGTGCTAACTCCATCATAATTTTATTTTATCTTCCTGACTGTACACTTGAAATATAGCTTCCATTTCAAGTTTCTTTACCAATTTTTCTGGTTCCTTGTCCTACTCTTACATCCTATGGAAAAAAGTTCCCTTTTTATAAGGCTCATGTCTCTTTCTTCCTCTTCTATAATCGGTTAGTATTCTAAGCCATCTCCACAGCTTCAATGTAAACTTTATAGAAATATTTGCAAATCCTGTGTCTACCACACTACACAGTATTGCACAAAATTGGTAGTCATGACCTTGTTTGGAATCTAAGCAATATGAAAACAATGATCTTACATAACTTCCCTAATCATCATTGCTCTCACCTGGACGTAGAGAAATAATAATTTTCCTGCCATTGGATCGATCTACTAAATTAGCTAATAAACAGTCATAATCGATTCACAATAGACAAGTACTTTTTTTTTTTTAACTAAAGAGCTATTAATACTATATCCCTGCTAATTTCAGCTAGGTTGTTCATTTTTCATGAAGCTTCCCCTGTTCTCATTAAGCTTTTATTGGCTTCCAAGGAAAACTACACTCCCTTATCAATGTACTACCAACCTTTATTATATGTACCCAGCTCATACTGTATATATTCTAATGTCAATAATTTGACAGATTAGAATTCTGATACAAGTTAGACACTGAAGTCATTCTCAGTTCTCATATGCTATACTGTGTCAGATACAGTGCTTAAATTACTCGGACTTCAGTGATGGCTATGTTTACCCCATATACTGGATTATAAACTCCAGGGGCTGGTCAACTAATCTGGTCTCTGATCAGGGCTCATCACAACCTTTTTCTCTGGTCCAGTTGCTGAGTCAATAGCCTGTTATCATAAGTAATGGCCTCTGGCTGTGTAATAGTACCACTGAAAGGATATGGACCAATTAGGAATCTTTCATACTTGCTAAGAATTTCATCCTGCTGAGCTCAGAACAGAATCAATCTTGGCTTTACATTGAATGTGGGACCCTGCAAAATTACAAAACCTTTTAATACTTATTGAGATCAAGTAGGTTCTATAAGACCTGCAGAGATTTTCTTATCTCTCAAGGATAATGATTATCTTTTCATTCACTGGCTTAAGTGATACCCAGTAGCTAAAGAAATAGCCAAACAAGAATTATAATTTTCAAAAACTACCACTAAAATCAGTTGTTCATATTTTCAAACCAAAAAGAAGTTGCATGAACTCTTTTTATTCTTCTATCTAAGGTCTTCTTTTTTCTGGGTTCTTTTTGCTTCTGATGGAGGATGAGGATAGATATAATGGAAAGGAGGCACCACAAAACCAGAAACCTGGTTCCTACAATGCCAAAAGCTGAAGGTGGGGATAGAAGGCATTAGTGTAGCTATTAACTCAACTCTAGGAAATAAGATCCTTAGGTACCACTGCTTAGATCACAAAGTAAAAGACCCAAGCAGGAATCAGACTGCTCTAAGGGGTGTCAGGAACACAGAATTGAAGGTAAATATATGGAGATTGAGGGCCATTGTAGAAATCTGACCACTTTCAAATTCTACATAGTTTATTCCACAAACAAGTCACTCCAGGAAGGAGTGAACCCCTCCCAAAGAAAAAAAGTTTACATCAGTGCAATCTAAGCACTGACACAGGGCAGCAGTCCTTCAGCGCAGCTGTGACTATGAAGGTGCTCCTTTTCACCAACTCTCGTCTCTCTACAGGGCAGCAGCCTTCCTGCCTGCCTATAACCTATATCATACCAGGGCTTCTCTTTAGTGAGCTCCCTCAGCAGAGGCAACTCTCCGTAAGGTACCTGCCTGCAAGGATGCAGGCCTTTCTCAAGCAAACCTGTCCCTTTCAGGACAGCTCTTTTTGCTGGCTTAGGTCTATGCAAGTACCCTTTATTCTTCTGTCCCCTCTCCCTAATAAACTTGAGCTTTAAATATAACTAATGTCTCCGTCTCATGGAGTAACTCGCCTTGGAAATTCACCACGTGCCACTGAAAGGGGGGCTCTGTGAATCTTTCCCAAGTTAACCCAAGAACCCTGCTCTCTAAACCCACTGAGTCCAAAAATGCCATCACTTCCATTATACATGTTAAGAAGAAATATTTTCCAAATCAGAAAACTATGTTCTAAAATGTTTATATGGCAAATTTTATCTACTAATGAAAAATATATCTGGAATTTAAGAACCCAAGGGATTATATACTCTTAGCTATTTGTATATTGAGAGAATTGAAAAGCTAGCTAAATTAAATAGAAAATAAGCACTAGGAAACATTAGCTTAAATATAACAAGGTCATTTTACACCTGTCTAGAAATCAGAACATTTAAACCAAACTTACCTGAAGACAAGAACTTCTTAAAAATACTTCTTTTAAGTATACATTAAAAAACATTTATGGAAAGTATCAGCACTTTGTTTAATTGTTCTACCACTGTCTATTTAGGAGATATTCTATATGGAAAATATATGTTTCTTTATAACTTCCCACATATTATGGTTCTTTAAATAAAAATGTATTCCCTTTTACAAATGTTATTTATTAAAATATGTGAAAAGCAGGGTTATATCCCCTTTAGAACCTTTGTAAAGATTATATTAAGTAAACTTAATAACTTTGAGTCTATGCCCAAATAATACTCAGGGGGAAAAAAAAACACTAAATGGACAACATTAATAAAATATTTCTGAGTAAATTTTTTCAGGAAGAATAACAAAATTATGTTGGTAGAATAGTTTCAATAAAAAAAAAAAGAGTAAAGCATTCTGTAGCATTTGGACATCTTTAAGAAAAGAGAAGGATTGGTTAAAAAGAGAAGTGGCAGATATTATACCACAGTCATTTGGACAAGCTTATGAAATTTAATTTCCAAAAAAAATTCAATTTTTTGGAGAAAATATACTTGTATATATCCTCAAGGAATATAGTCATTATTTTGTCTTATTTGAAGAAATAATTTTAGAAATTTAAACTCATATGATTTGTTTATCTTGGGTGTTCTCTAAGTGAAGTTCTTGACCTAAAGCATCACCATACACTTGTCAGAAACACAAATTATCAGGACTTAACCAGATATAGCTGAATCTGAAACTGTGGAAGAGACCCAGGAACTTTAACAAGGTCTCGAGGTGATTCTGATACACAGTAGAGTTTAGTTTATTTATATTTATAAGGATATATACTGTCATTATAGTAGTAGCAGGTGATATGAAGTACCAGAACCTACATTCTCATTTTATTAGTCACATGATCCAGGAATTAAACCTTGACTTCTCATTATTCTTTTTGTTGATAAGAAGTAGAAATAGAATTAGCACATCAGTCCTTGACCCTGTACAGCTTTTGCTTCTTCTTTATTCTTTTTTCTGATGTTTCTAATTATTTTTTTCCTTCTAAAGTTATCATACACTACAACATCCAGGAAGAGAGAGCAAGGGGGTAATAGAGAAGGAAGGGTGAAAACAGGAGGGGGAAGAACATTATGACTAAGGCTACCAGAATGGGGGTATGGTAGTGTGGGGACAAGAAGGAAAGGGTGTTTAGTGGATGATTACTGGGGCTTTGGTGGTAAATGTGATAAAATAACATATATTTGTAGCAGTATAAATCAATACTCTTAAAATATATACTGTGATATAAGTCAAAATTACCTCCATAAATATAGCAACCAAAACAAAAAACTGAGTTTTCAAATCCTTATGAATTAAATCCAACTGAATGTGATCAATTACTGTTTTTCCCCCAACATTTTAAAAAATCATTAGGGGGCAAGGCTGAGTGACCTCAAGTAAGTAAGTATGGATTTCAGAGATGAGTATTTCCAAGTCTATAAAAAGCTCTCAATTATCTTGTCATCTAGAATAGATAAAGCAAGGAAAACAACCACAGAGCTAAGTCTTTGACAAGGGATTTGAGCTAAATGTATCTCATTTGTGCATTTACTTTTTGCAATAGAATCATTTTTTCCCTTTTAAATGAAAAAAAAATCAATATGAAATCTAGTTTAATGGTTATCCAATTTAAATGAGACTATTTTGGCTGGAGCTGGAAATCAGAAGAGTCTTTCATGTACTTGTCTCTTCCATAATGCTAGAGACACATCTTTGTATTCCAAATTTTGCATGGTCAAATCTGAAAACTTATCTAAACATTTTCTTCTGTGCTTATATATCTCTGCAAATGTTATAGATGCATTTACAATGATTATCATGAATAGAATTGTTTTTTACTTGACCAGAATAGTCAATGAACTGAACAATAATAAGCAATTATTCAGACAGTGAGTAAAAATGTATTGAGGCTACATCCCTTCTTCTCCTTCAGCCTGGAATGCCCTCTGATCTGTTCTTGTTCATTTAGTAAATACCATTCATTCTTGAAACACTACTAAAATCTCTACTACTTTTATAGAGATTTCACCACTGAATGTTATTCTTTCTACTGCTATAAACATTTATCTTAAACAGATTTCTAGCATTACATGGTACTCAAACTGATTATTGGGAAAAAGTCAACTACATTTCTATTTAACCCTTGAGTTAAGTTACACTCCTTTATTTATCTTTCTACTTTCAACATAAAATATAGGTTTGGCAAATGATAGGCATTCAGTAAAGTTATATTTAAACAAGAATACAGTGGAATATTAGGGTAATTAATCATCAATTTTAAAGTCACAAAGGGAAATTATTTATACTCGAGGCACATGTCTTCTTGTTCATAATATTGTAAGCATCAACTTTCTTTTTTTATTGTTAGCATAAAAACTGGTTTATAAAATTATCTTGATTTTTAGATTACATTTGAGAGTATTTCCTTTTCATCAGTGTTACTAATTAATTATATTATAATTTTAGTTTAATGAGATGACAGATAAATCATACTGTCTGAGTACTTGTCTGGTAATTTGCTATTAAATGTAGATATAATGAATTGTTTATTTCCAGCAATTGTAGGAAAAATTGCCATCAGGTACAATCAACTTTTAAGAAACATTTCAATGAAAACTTGAATTCTAGTTATTATTAACAAATACAAAGCCTATGCTTATTTAATACAACTGATATGATTAGTGAAAATGCAGCAAGAAAATAAGTAAAAGCAAATTTTTGACTATATAGTAATCACAGAAATCAATACATATATCCTTGCTATACATTAATGTCACCATATGGAAGTAGTTTTCATTATCATATAACTTCCTCTAATAATGTCAAACTTTTGCTGCCCCAAATACTTTATGTATTTCAAGTTAGAAAGAAAAGCAGGGACTCCCACATGGCACAGCGTGTAGAGCATCGCACTGTGAAGCATCCAAGGCACAGCAGTGAGAGTTCAGATCTCTGGCCAGGGAGGGAACCCAAAGGGCGCAACAGACCTCTCCTGCCTTGCCTGCTGCTCCTCTCAGCAGTGTGTTTCAGTCAATCTGCCTGTTTATTACCCACTCTCACCTTCCTCACCTTGGGCCTGTACCCTATCTCTTGTATGCATAAATGAATAAATCTTCAAAAAAAAAAGGGAGAGAGAAAGCACTATCACATCATCACACACCTGCACAAATGCACAGCATTCAGCCCTTCAGTAAAACATCTCATTGCATTAATATATATACACATATATAATATATATTATATACCCATATAGATATATAAACATATATACATATTTGACCACAAAAAGACTGAATTGCCAGACTTTAGTGAAAATACATTGAGAATGTTTCTCATCCTCCTTGACTAAATTCAGTTGACTTTAATGCAAGCACTGAAAAAAAAAAAGCTAATTAAGAATGATAGGGAATGCTATTTCAAATGTTTTAATATTAATTAATTGAGATAAGGAAATGGAAATGTTACAACAAAATGCATTGATAGAAGAATGAAAAAACAGTGTACATTATATTTTGTAAGCTTTGCACATCAGCAGAAGTATTCAATTATAATCTTAGATCAAAAAACAAGGTTGTGTGTCACGTTTTTCATCCAGTGTTCCTTCAGGCCCTAAAAAAAGGTCCTGGGGGGTTGCAAGGAAGAAAGGAGAAAAAATGTGGTACACTTTAAATCTCCTGTTCCTAATTTATTCTTTATGTAGAGGTTGGATCCAGCCTCTCCTTTCTCCACTCTCCCCACCCTCCCTTCTCCTTTCCAGCCCTGATATTTCCTTTCCTTCCTTGCATGTATTATTCTGTTAGAACAAAATTTCATGACAAGAAGAAATGGAAAGTGACTGCTGTAATGAGTTTGTAAGGAATTCTGGGTAATCTCCAATAAGTAAGTCCAATAAATTTACTGTGTAGACTAAGAAATTTTATAGCAAATGCATTGCTAACTTCTGACTAAGTGATATTCCTGTGATTAAGCCCATTTCCCAAATGTATACACCAGACAGAGGAATAGGTAGGGCACAATTTCGTTAATTTCTAAGTTGTTTTCAACAAGAAATTTTAAAATCCAGCCCAAAATTCAGAATTTTGACTATTTTTTTCTATTTGAACTTCTATAAAATATCAACTTGTTTGCATAACTATTAAAGCTAGTGTTATAGGTATTTTATAGGATGCTGATTTTCCTAGAACTTCAAAACAAAGAAATATCAATCACATACTTTGCAAAAAGTGTGGAAGTTCATCAGTTTGTTATTAATACTTGTAATTCATTTTTTTATGAAAAAGGTTGATTTGATGCTATAACTCATTGAAATTTCAGTGACTTATAGATCCAAAAGTCCCTTTAAATTACAAGAAATATTTTGATGATTTTGAAAAATTTTAAAAATGAGTCAAGATAAATATAATGGAATTGAGAACTTGAAATGGAAAAATAACATAAGTTAATATGTTAAATTTGCCTAATTAGTAATATATCCACATACTCTTCCAAAATTAAACTACATTATAAATGGAAGAAGATAGCTGTAGTTAGTAATTACTGAACTATTCTAATCTGAATAGCATACTCAACTGAAAACTACAACTGTCAGCCTCTAAGAACCTAGGGAGTGTTTTCATCACCTATAATGTTCCTGGAGTTGGATGAAATATCAAAATACTTGGATAAATAGGCTACCTTGCAAATATAGTTTATTTTTTTAAGATTTTTTAAAATTTATTTATGCATACAAGCACTAGGGTACAGGCCAGAGGTGTGGTGGGGGGGGGTGAGAGGATTCATCACAGACAGATCAGGGAGCAGAACAGGCAGATCAATGGAAGTACACTGCTGAGGGAAGCAGCGGGCACAACGAGAGGTCTGCCGTGCCATGTGGGTCCTCTCCCTGGCAGGCAGCAGGGATCGAACTCATGCTGCAGTGGCTGCTGTTTGCTTCACAATGCGTTTCTTAACCCACTGCACCACCAGGGAGGCCCACAAATATAGTTTAAAACACACACACGTACATAAAACAAAAAGAACTTATATCCTATTATCATTGTCTGTCCCCTGGATTTAAAATTTAAGTTATTGTAACAATCAGAAATCAGGCAACCATCTGCCTGCATCCTCAAGGCTATATTCAAGTACCCCCCCATGCTGCATTTTGCTTTCTAATTCTGCAGTGTCTCCTCCCCAAGCCATACATATAACACACACACAAACACACATACACACGTTTTACTCCTACAATACCCATGAAAAATATCAACTTTTGTAAAATGCTCTGGTATAAAGGATGGCCTGGAGAAGATTGTGATGAAGCCCATGTATTGTATCATATGTACTCACTAGAAGAAAAGCCATAGGCTTAAGGAAAAGCAAGAAAAACCTTCCTAAAAGGAAATTCTTGGAAATATTACATGATTTTTCATTAGTGCTATTTAAAGTGTCAGAGAGGCAAGAATTGAAGATATGGGAAAAGATGCAGTGTCAATTCTCATATGGCTTTATGAGCTGGAATTGGCCTAGACACTGATAAGTGATCCGGGAACAATGCAACCCATTATCCTAAATCCATGGATCCTGGAATGCCCAGCTAATAAAAAATAAATGCTAAGTCTAGATGAATAGTTGTTCCTCCAAAAATAAAGAGCAAAACAATACTTAGGAATATATAAAAACTTAAAGAACATCATCAACAAAGTGGAGGTAATCTGACATTGAACTAAGTATAGAAGACCAGGTAATTTTTCTAAAAATCAAACAATAATTAAACAAATTGTTTGGTAACAAAGTATATATGACAACATGATTTATACATAACCAGAGCATAAAACTATGGGAATAAAAGGCTATAAAAATGCCACAAATAAGAAAAAAGTTAATATACTCAAGGAACCAAAATTTCAACATCATCACTGGAAATATTAATGAGTAGAATTTATGCTTAAACAAAAGAAATAAGTAATGTAGAATGTAAGTTTAGGAAGCTATTAGAATGAAATGAGGGACAAGCTGACAGATTATAAAAAAAGGACTTAAAGAATCATCATATGCATTCAAGGTCATCACTTTGAGAAAGAAAGCCAAATAATTGCATTGCTTAAATGCCACCTCTCAGCCCGATCCCAGGTATTAATCCCTATGTGCATCCTCTTTCTTTTAAATTGAACATTTAGATCATGTGAATTTGTAAATCCACACTCAGAAACTTTCATTAAGGAAGGTCAGAAAATCCAGTACTATAATAACACTAATTTATAAAAACACAGTATTACTTAGTTTATTTTAAACATCACTCTGTGCCTTTAAGAAGTTGAATATAGTCAAGGTCATTGTATTCACTTCCTTTAACTTAAAATGTGGCTTGGAATGATGACTATGAATGGCAGCAATTATTGGATATAGATCCAGCTAAACTTGAATAAATTTACTGGATGCCTAAATGATGTGAGGTATTGAACTGAGTGATAGAGGACCAAAGATAAACTATATGGTCCACTCTGAAATCCATTACAGTAAAAGGATAAAGAACTCTCTAAAATGCCTTCCAGTTTTACTATTATAGGAGCAATTATCCTAAAATACTGTATTAGGAAGTTTGCAAAATCAAGGAGAAATAACTCATCTAATATATAGAAAAAAGCTTTCTTTAAAAATAAAAAAGGAGGGCCTCCCTGGTGGCGCAGTGGGTTAAGCAACACACTATGAAGCAAATCGCAGCCACTGCAGCATGAGTTCGATCCCTGCCGCCGGACAGGAGGGGGACCCACATGGTGCAGCAGACCTCTCCTGCTGTGCCCGCTGCTCCCCTCAGCAGTGTACTTCAGTTGATCTGCCTGTTCTGCTCCCCGCTCTCTGTGGTGAATCCTCTCACCCCCCACACTTCTGACCTGTACCCCAGTGCTTGTATGCATAAACAAATAAATATTTAAAAAAAAAAAAAAGGAAAGAAATTATGTACACACATATTCTGTAAGTACTCAAGAAGATTTGGTGTCCTAGGACTAATTCACATATTTTCTTCCTGATTACTTGGACCATCCCCAGCTGATATGTACACAATTTTCCAGTTCTTTCCATCTAGAACAGATCTCAGGAGTCAATTTGTGCCATAACTTGAAACTTCCCTTATTATGGGTTAAAAATGATTCTAGTTTAAATTAACCATTTTTGCATTTTTTCAATGATGTCATATCTGAAATTAAATAAACCTGGACTTTGGCAAAATCCATTGCCCCACTGGCATTCAGTTATCTCCAAGAACTTACTAGATTTTAACACAGTCTGTCTAGTTCCAAAGATCTGGTTTGCTCTAGTAAACTCCATGACACAAATTAGTATTTCAAGGTTCACAATTTAAACACATATTTGTAATCTTCAGAATTAGTTTCAGAAATTTTGGAAGAGCAATACTGGTCTTCCTTTATATGTGTAAAATGATACAGGAGTTTGTCCATCTGTCATTCCATATTCTATGACTGTCTTTACAAAGTTAGTTATATGATTTTGTAGGTCACAGTAATTTACTTCTTTTGTTAAGCTTTAAAGAAATGAAGGACTTTCTTCCTGTTAATTATAAAAAATGAGAAATAATGTCCTCTACTATTTATATTTAATCTAAATCTATGAGGAAGCATTTTACAGTTTAGGCATACAATTGTCTCTGTTTTCAAAATAAAAAGAGGGTCAGTGGAAATGAAGTACTAACTCATTTGTTCAGGAACTACATACTAGAAGTTGCCACTACATTAGAAATACAGAGACAGAGACCCTACTCTTAGTAATGTGAGCCTCAACCATGGCTGAGCATAAAAACAATCCAGAGAGATTGACTTTTTGTTTAAAACAATATGAATGGGAAAGCCATGGCTGAATTTAGAGAAGACCTGATGTTGCATAAGGAAAAGTATAAATCTGCTTTAGGTGTGGAAAGGACAATTGGTTTGAGGATACAGACCAAAAACCATGCAACAAAATAAGTGTGCTCTTTTCATGTTGGGAACACTGCCCCATGCTCCATCAAGTCTTAGATTGAAAAGTGGCAGTGTGGCAAAATATGCAGGCATGGAAATAAAACACTATTTATCAAAGCTGTGTGAGCCCAGGCAAGCTACTAATCTCTCTGAGCTCAGATTCGTGAGCTATAAAGATCATAAAAATAATTCAATTTTGTGAAATTTCAATAAAGTTGTACACTGAAAGCAGTTAGCCCAGTGCCTGGCACATACTCAACACTGAATAAATAACCAGTTATTCCTCTTGAAATTATAACTCTGGTGTTTTCACAAAAGTAATATCCAGAAATATTGATTAATTTGCCCAAGGCCATATATTCTAAAAAAGTGAAAATTGATTTTCATTCAATAAAAATAGACACAAAATTTTAAGTAGTTTAAAATATTAAGATATATACTCCTTATGATGCTCACAGTGGCTTTAGAAGGGAGAAATAAGAATTATCTTCTCAGTCTTATGGATGAAGACATGGCCACATAAATAAGTCAAACAACTTGTCCACCATGTTGACTATGAACAAGTTCTGATTTTCAAAGCCCTAACCCTTCCCAGGCAGACTTTACTCGAACATACCAAAAAGCTGTTTCTCCTTTATGGTTGGCAGGGCCTAAGTTGGCAAGACATCTGAATGATTCAGAGCAGCATACTTACTTAATGATGATCTAAAGTCCTCAAAATCTTTATGCAGTACTTATGCTGCACAAGGTGCAGTTTAGTTTCTAAATAAGCAATATCATTTTTTGTGTGTGTATAAATTTTGCATATGAAAGTATTTTGGTGGAAGCAATATAAAAACATTAAAAAGTGGCCATGCATATGCAGTGACAGAAGAAAAAATAAACAATTAGCAAAATTGGAAATGGCAGAAAAGCAAATGAACATTTACCCTCCTAGACATATAACTAATTAGTTGTGTACTTTTGTTTCAATTGCAAATTGAATATCATCAGAGACCAGACAGTTGCAAGTTACCTGCTTTCAGATAGTGTTTGCAAGCACATGGCAGTGACAGGCTAATGGCTTAGGTACAGAGCCCAATAATGAATGTTTGAGCTTATTAAAACCAGCATAAGTATTGACAGTCACAGGGAAGTATACCAGTGTGTTACCAACTGTAAGTGCAAAATGAGGTTAACTTTCAAATTATTTTTCAGCAACTCCATATGGCCCATTATACCAAAAAGAGAAGAACTTTGTACCATGCATTGACTGTTTTTTTCTGTGTGTAGAAATGAGCAGAGAAACTTGTGTGAAGTGGGATACCATTCCATAGGAATTGTTGCGATGAATGTACTTGCTGGTTTTCTAAAACAAGAGACTATTAAACCATATCTTTATGTTGACTTGGAGATAAAATGATAACATCTTAGAACTGAAGGTGTTCTTAGAGCACCTTTTACTATCTTATCAATAATATATATCCCCTGAAGATTTCCTCAGCACATGATCACTCAATGTTTTGATCATATTAGCAAGGATGGAGAACTCATCCTTTTTAGAATTTAAAAATTTATTTATTTATGCATATAACAACTGGGGTGCAAGCCAAAGGTGGAGGGGATGAGAAGATTCACCAGAGATAAGAGTAGAGAGCTGAACAGGCAGATCCACTGAAATACACTGCTGAGGGGAGCAGCAGGAGAGACAGGAGAGGTCTTCTGCACCATGTGGGTTAGCTCCCTGGCCAGGACTAAACTCATGCTTGTAGTGACTATGGATAGCTTCATAGTGCTGTAACTTAACCACTTGCACTACCAGGGAGACCCTGGAGAACTCATTTTCTACCCCAGCCTAAACAAACATTGGAAAACTATACTGACCAGGTACAACTTATCTTAGTTGAACAGATATCTATCCCCACTTTCATTTCAGTTCATTCTAAAGTCTGTAAGAGTAGAGAATTAGTGTAGAGAGTAGAGAATTCTCTTCAGAATTAGTGCAATTCTAGAAACTAGCCAAGATCAGGACAGAACTATCCCCTTAAAGACAGCTTTTAAATACTATTTGCTCTTCTTTAAGCCTTTAAATACAAAGAAAGATACTTTAAACAATGAGGGAAACCTTCTATAGTCAGAGTTTCCTTGAGTGAAAGAACTGTGATTATTCATCTTTAAATACACATGTTTAGAAGAAAATTTTACTTCGTGTAATAAATGTTTTGAACGGATTTTAAAAAAAGAGGAAAAATTAGATGGAAAAGATATATCAATATCAAAGTAACTGCAGCCATATTTCTGTTGGTAAACCCAGTTCCTAGGCCAACAAAATCAAAAACAAACATTTGCGTAGAATGCACCATCACTGTGAAGATGTCATTTATTTTTACTGCAAACCTTTCAAATGCTCACAGATCCCACTTATAAAATACAATTATTTAGATTTAAATTTAAATCTAAAGTCTGAATATTTGCAGTTAGTAGATAAGGTTGTCATAATATGGTTTTAAAAAATAAATATTTAGATTTTTTTAATTTAAAGAACTAGCAATATAAACTTTTTAAAGTGTATACAATAAAGAAAACATGTCTGGTAATTTGGAAAAAGCTTGTGTTTTATTGGCATGCACCTTTAATTTTGAAAGGAATTCATCTACTTTTGATAGTGATATTCTGACATACATTACTCTAAAAAAAAAGTCAATATAACTATTAATTATAACATAACCTAATTTTCAATTCTCTGAGCTATAAATCAGAATTATTAACTTTAATAAAACTCTATGCATTTATATTAATGGGAGAAAAAGAATATTATAAACCACACTGAATAATCTGTCTTGACTTCTAGGTAAACAAGAGAACAAAACTGCTATTTTTAGAATTCGTGCACCTTAATAGAGCCCTTGCTGCTTAGAGGAAGCTTTCATTCTCCCAGGAGAGTAATAACTCTTATGTCCCTCTCTTTACCTCTCTCAATATCAATATGTTTTGGAAAAAATTTGTTTTGCTTAAATCTTGGGTTAGAAAGGTTAAAATCTTAATTATGTGCCATCAATTGATATATGTATACAAAACATCTAGCACGAAGTCTAAAACAAAAGACCCTCAATTAATAGTAGATCTTACTCTGATGATCATCCATCATCAAACTTATATAAGGAGATGAGTGGTTTTAATGTAGATAGATTCTCAGGTTTCAAGGTGACAGAAATAGGAAGAAGATGCTCTAAAAATGGAGATTTCAAGCAGATTTGGGGGAAGGCCATTGCTAAGCTAACCATGAACATGAGCCCCCATCCAAGGCTACAATGACATTCACAGATATATGATTTGAGAATAAGCATAATAAATGGCATTGCTGCACTATAACCTACACGTCAGGGCTGTCTAGACTCCCTGCTCCTTGACCAGTAATGCATTAAGTGTTCCCATGGTGACCTCCAAGAACTAAATGAAGATTCCAAATGAGCTTAGTTTATATTCCTTTAAGTAACTTATACATACTAAGGAAACTTTTTGAGATATCCCAGGAGAATAAAGAAAAGCTCACATTTTACATTTAGATGTAATCTGTTATAATTAGGCCAAGGTTACACATTCTATTCATACAATTCCCTCTGTATTTCCTGACTATGTAAGGAATATGTAAATAGGCCAAGTAAGTAGTGATTGCCAGAGAGGAGATCTGGGCTGGATAAAGGGAATGAATGAACATAAATCTGTTACTCCAAAAGCAACCCAGTGCACACAATCTACTTTCAATGAGTCAGTTCCTTCAGTGGTATTTATATAGACTGCGCACCTCTGATGGCTTAGATTCTGTTTATTCCTAGTTAAAGAGGTTTTTTTTTATATATATATCATTATAGGTCTTATATTTAGGTCTTATTTTTAGGTCTTATTATTTAGGTCTTATTATAATATGACCTTATTAGGTCATATTATAGGTCTTATATTTAAATTAGATTATAATAATAACACTGCACTTTTGTGCAGGATATTGTCTCAAGGTAAGATTTACTGATGACTGGTAAAGAAATTACCACAAATGATTAGAAAGAAATAAAATAACTTTAATATATTATTTTGGTATCATGTAAAGTTCTGGAGCAGAATACATGTCCTAAAAAATGAAAGGTGGCTTTTTAAAGAAAGCAGTTCACTATCTAAATGATCTATTTGGTCCTTTGGCTCTCAAAGTATCAGTTATACACAGGAGTAAATGCCCCTTTAAATAGTCCAGGTTAACTTGAGAAAGGAGATAAGATTCATGATTTCTTTCATGCTTCCAAAGTCAAAGATTTCATAGATTTTAATAAACTGGCCAAATTCATGGTGAAAAAAAGAGCATATTATTCAGTATTTCAAAGAATTACACATTTTTTTTCATATTTTTTGTCATTCTTTCAACAGCAAACACTTGCTAGCAAATAAAAGAGGACTAAAATTTCAATAATAAATTAGGAGACTATCTGTGACAATGGACAATGTGAAGTAATGATAGGCTTTCTTCATTAGCTTTCTTTAGTCATTGTACTCACATGAAATAATCACAATGCAAAAGCAAAAATAACAAGTCCAAAATTAAGAACAATTCAAAATGAAAACATGCAAATACAGCAATAACATTGCTATCATATTTTCTCAATGTAATACTGAAACTATAATACACACTCATCTTCCTATCAGTTCCAAGTGAAACTTGGTTTCATGAAAAAAAGAACACTGGATTTCAATTAAAAGCATTCATTCATTTATTCACAAAACAAATTTTGAGGGCCTGCTGATCTTCAGGAACTATATCATTGCTTTGGTAAACAAGTATGATTGGGCCCTGTCTTCATGAATTAAGTTACATTCCTTTCAAAGCATTCATCCATAAATATTTAATATGCAGTTATGAATGTACTTAATTAGACTATTAGAGAAGAAAGAATTGACTGTAAGTGAGATGATCTTAATCAAATTAAAAAAGCAAAGCTCTTTTTATTTATCATACAAATCTCTATACTTGAAAACCAGTGAAGACATCTTCTAAATAAAGTGTAAGGCAAAGATTAATAACTGCAACCACAGTGATTATTATGGCAAATTGGAATATTCAAGGACTAAAAACCTAACTTCCTTTTACCAGTACATTTCTTTTGACACGATTACCAAATGAGTTTCCCTATTAGCTTCCATAGAGATAAAACAAAGTTCCCAGTGTTAGCGTCCAATATTGACCTCCCCTCAAATGGACAGAGAACACTCACGATAATGCAAGTCACACAACAAGGTTTTATTCCCAGCTAGCTGGGGTTCAAGTATCTGCCTGACGCAGCGGGTTTCAACAAGGACCCCGACCACTCAAAGACCAGGGTTTATATAGCATTTTCCAAAGCATCCAACTCACAGTGATGTTCCCTAGCTATACATTTTTCTGCTTTGTGCCACATCCTGGTGATCTGACAAGATAAGCTTTTCAGCCAAAACATCTGGTCCCTAAGATATGACCTCCCATTTCCTGGTGTTTCCTGATTACTTAGTTCCTTCTTCCCTGAGTCCCCCTCCCCAACATTCTGGTTCCTCAAGATTACCTAGTTTCCCCTTCCCCAAGTCACATACTCAGTGAAATGGCTTCACGGAGTTTAAGATGTCCATTCTCATGCTAACCTACTCTTACACCAGAGCTACTCAGTCTTTTTAGAGTCAGTTATTTCTTACTATAATGTAAATACTTTTAAAAACCATTTTGAAAACAATGAAACTAGAAATAACCTCAGGAAAGTTGAAATAGTGTCTACACCAGGGAAGGGAAAGACAAAATTTAGTATGTTTCCATACCATTTACAATCATTTTAACTTTGTAGAAGTTTGTAGTTTACAGCACTTAAACAGAAAGTCACAAAAAGAAAAGAAAACTAACATGACTGCCAAATGTGAATCATTTATATACATTCCTAGGCTCCAGGAAGAATTATCCAGGGAAATGCCAGAAAGTAGCATATACTTAAAGTTGCACAACCAACGACCAAGAGGGAATAGCAGATATAATCTAGTCAATCTAACATTTAGTTCTAATGTTTTGACAACTGTTTTACGAATTACTTTACTCTCACATGAACCAAGACATTAATTTCTGATTAAATGGTATACGTAATCTTTGAAGCATAATGCCAGTTAAAATATTAATTACAGATACCACTATTAATTTGAATTATGAAGAACTCAAAATAAATATAATATATAAAAAGACACAAACATACCATTGATCCATCGAGCTTCTGGGTCATGAAGCACAAAATCTTTCCTGAAGAGGTCTTCTAAAGACAATCTGGTTTCTGATGAATTTGAAAGTTCATCTAAAATAAAATAAGTCTTAGATTAGACACATACTTCATGTTCATTTTTAAAACTAAAGAATAATAAATTTGGGATATTTGCTTTAAAAATGTGCTAACTAGAAGACAATATGATGCGACCTTTTTGACATGGTTTTGACATTTGAAGTGTGTCTGTTTCATACCTTATCCAATACATTAAATTATCTTGATCTAGCACAAATTTAATAGATGAATATCTTGTTACATAAGATACATAATGAGAAATTAATTAAGAGTTTGTTTTGGGCATTGTGCCTACAGGATGCATTTTTCACTGTTTTGCTATAGTACAGTCCATTACTTTCCAAGCCACTTTGGAATTTTTTTTATGATAAATTTGCAGTTTTGCTGTAAACACCAATGATGAGAGAGTCAAGGATACTGAATACATATGATAAGAAACTTCTATATTTGAAGTTCAACCAAATACACAGAATAAATACCAAGTTTCACCAAACAACCACCACCCAGCAGAAACAGTTAGATGCAAACATTCAAGTGAAATGGCAGAATATTAATAAAAGGCAAATATTTATATTAGTCGCTTATATATATATAGATATATATGTACACACACCTATTTTTTAAATACTAAAACCTAAGATATTTACTAACAATAAAGTTTAAGTACCAACATAGGTGCAAAAGGCTGTTAACAGAAAATAAAGTCTCAACAATAGAGTTCGAAAAAAATTGTTGTATTTATTTATCTATTTATTTATTTTATTTACTACAATGTTTTCTTTTTCTAGGTGTAGCCTCCCCATAGAATTTCCACGACTATCACCATAGTCCCTTGTGTTCTTCCCTTCCCTGCCTTGACCCCAGTCCCTCCCTCTCCCTCACAGACTGTCTCTGATTTATAGATGTCTGTTAATTTTGGTTTGCTGCGTGTGTGTGTTTTAATATAGTGTATTGGGCAATTAAAATGAGGATTTGAATCCAGGAAGCAGTCAGATAGGTTTCCATTGGTAGAGCTATTCCAAGAGAGACAGAGAGACAGAGAGAGACAGAAAGACAGAGAGGGAGAGAGAGAGATAGAGAGAGAGAGAGGGGAGCAGTGTCACGGCATTAAGAATGTAATTTTTTCATTAAATTATGTATTTTAGTTAACACTGGTTTACAATACTGGAATTAGTGCACCCATATCCACTTATTCGTGGGTTGATGCACCCATATCCACATATACTATAGCAGTATATAAATCACATATTGTTCAACTCACTTTGTTCCTATATTCACCTTCTCCATCAAGTAGCTTCAATTCTGCAGTCATATTTCTAACTTTCTGGGGGGCTACTTTGTTAGTTTCTTTGAATCAAATTATGTGAAATCACCCAGTCTTTGATTTGTACCAGGGATTTACTTTAGAAGGAGATACTTGAAATAGAGACATTGGTAAGAGACCCATGGGGAGGATGACTTGGTTTTTGATTTTCTCTTTTCCTTCTAGACTTGCCTGGCCCCTTTTGCCCCTTTCCTGTAGGTTCCCACCAGAATGTGCCTAGACTTGTGGCAAGTGTTTGGGTATCAGTGGTCCTGGTTTGGGTCAACTCTATTTGGCTGGGATGGGTAATTCTGGTTGTTTAACTGGAAACTATTTTAACTATAATCTTTCTCTTCTCTCCCTTTATTGCATACTAATTATATTAAAGTTATTTTCTATTGAAAGCCTTACATACTAGAATATGTTTTGTCTTGATGCAGTGGATGGCAGAACCTATTTAGAGCAGGCAGGTTTGGAGTTCCCAGGGTATCTTTTAATTCTGCCCTGTAACAATCTAGACCCTATGGAAAATTGTATGGATCTTTATCAAAATGTTAAAATAGATCTACCATATGATACAACAATAATCCCATTCCAAAGAATTCAGAAACATTAATTCAAAAAGATATATTTACTTCCACATTCACTGTGGCACTACTACTTTTTACAATAGCCAAGCTATAGAAACAGCCTAAGTGTCCTATAACAGATGATTGGATTGTGCAGATGTGGTACATATGGAAAAGGAAATACTATTCAGCTATATATATAAAAAAATGAAATAAAGACATTTGCAGCATAGGGATGCAATTGGAGGAGATTTTGCTAGGTAAAGAATGTAATGATTATTAGCATCCTCCTTGATGGTACAGGCCTTAAAATCTCAGTTCTATTAGGTCATCATCAGTCACTGCAGCAGGAGTTATATCCCAGGCCAGGGAGCTAACTCACATGGTACAGCAGCTCTTTCATCTCACCTGCTGCTCCCCATTACAGTAGATCTGCCTGCTTTGCTCCCGACTCTGTCTCTGGGAAATCAACTCACAACCCGTACCAATCTGGTCTATACCCGAGTTCTTGAATGCAAAAATAAATAAATAAATATATTTTTTAAATATAATGATTGATAGGAAGTATGTCAAGTTTAAAGTTGTCCTATAGATAATATGATGCTAGAAGAAGGCAATGTATGATTTATTTGCTTTCCTTGTTAAAGAAGGTATTATGGAAATACAAAGGCTGGATACCCATTGTTAAATCTTTATCTGGTCATCAGTGAGTATGAAAAGACTGTCTTCAGGCAACCAGCTATGATTCTTACATACAGGAAGGAGCTTGTGAAGCTCTTTCTTGTCCTCTTGCCTGCTAGAGGAGAACAGGTTTCCCAGAAAATTTTGCAATGTATTTATAAGTCTATAGACACTTAGGTGAAGTTTTATTTTCCTTACAATATAATGGCATTGCTTATTTACTGTATAAAATCATCTCTGACCTTTCAGCTATAACCTTCACTCTGGTTGAAGACAAAATGTCAACAATATATACTAATCTCATTAGATTTTTTTTTTAAAGATTCAGCATATACTATAGCAAGAGCTTTGTTTCTCTAGCTGAAGATCTGAGGCAAAGAATCAATTTCCTTTTAGCAATTCTTCTTCATATAGAAGAAATGCTATGCATTTCACTCACACGAATAATTGCTAAGAAACAATTGAAAATATTACTAGTAAAAATAGTGAAAATTGTTTGATTCTAATTCTAACAGAACATGTGCTTTTTATATAGATGTTCAGTACAAGATGCTCTTAGACAATTATACACACTTGATCATTTGCCTGACATTATGACACACCTTAATTTGAAGATTACTCATTAAACAAATACTGTGATCATTCATTCTAAATGTATTAAAAAGCTGCCAGAGACATATTTTCGCCCTGACCTGAGGGAGTCACATTTGTAAAACAAGAAAGAATATGATTCATATGATAATATAAAAATAAGAGTACAAAGTGATTAAATCCAGTCCAAGAAAGGAAACTATCTTACAAGGAGAGAAAGAATCAGATAAAATATAAAATGATGAACTTTATTCATTGTTGGTGGGAATACAAATGGCACAGTCTGCAAGATAGCTGGGTGGATTCTTACAAAATAAAACACACTTTCACCATTTGATTCAACAATTACGCTCCTTGTTCTGTACTAAATGATTTGAAAACTAAATGATCTGTAAAAGGCAAACTATGGAGACAAGAGGGTGAACAAATCAAGCAAAAAAGGAACAATGGTATAGTAAAGGATAGATTTAGCTTTTCAGTCATGAACTTTATGTAGTACATACACAACATTTTCAATGATGAACACCTGAAATTTATAACTCAAATTAAAATTTAAAAAATATACATATATATATATATATATAAAAGATGTGTGTGTGTTTGTCTGTGTGATTGCCAGAGCTAGAAAGAGGGTAGGTGGTCTCCCTGGTGGCGCAGTGGGTTAAGCAACACATTATGAAGCAAACCGCAGCCACTGCAGCACGAGTTCAATCCCTGCGGCCAGCTGGAGAGGGGACCCACATGGCATAGCAGACCTCTCCTGCCTCGCCCACTGCTCCCCTCAGCAGTGTATTTTAGTCCGTCTGCCTGTTCTGCTCCCCACTCTGGTGAGTCCTCTCACCTCCCACGACTCTGGCCTGTACCCCAGCTCTTGTGTGCATAAATAAATAAATCTTTAAAAAAAAAATAAGAGGGTAGGTTCCTGATTTATCTTGACTTACTTTTACTTATAGTATGATGATCACTTTGAGTTTCGTATTTAATTTTATTTATTTGCCTACTGAATGCCTAATTACTTCAACACCATTTGCTGAAAAGCATTTGTTTCATTTTACTGAATTATTTATTAACCTGAATGTCAAAAAGAACCTTGCATAATAGTAGTAAGAATGGCATGCCTGTCTTCTATGATGACAGCATATTTAAAATTTCATCATATCATGAGGTGTTTTTCTTGATTTTTGAAATGGAATCCATGTCATGCATATCTAATTTATTTTTATTCCTATATCACTTAGAATTTTTAGCTCAAATTACTGTCATCATATACTTGCAGCTTCTTTTCTATAAACATTTTTCTCTATTAGTATGGTGATATAAAACTGTGTAAATGAAATTACCTATTGCCAACTACCCTGTTTCTATTTCTAAATTCAACAGGTCATGGTGAATTATTACTTTTGAACTGTTAGACAAATACACTAAAGACATACTAGATGTTTAGATTTGCACTGATGAATGAAATTACATAGTATATTGCCCTTTCATTTTGTATTATATTGATCAGTTAACATTTTAATATTTTTATAAAATATTTTAAATTTTCATTTATTTTTGTGATAAGGAAAGTTTTATTTTTAAATTCCCATTGTATGATAGAATTATATTACTTTACTAATAAAGTAATAATAGTTATAGCACTGTATAGCACTGATTTGGTGGTACAGGATTACGTTTCTCAGATGTATGTTACCACAGCACTTTCCCCACTAAAGCACCCATAATCTTCCAATATAATCCAACATAGTCCATTGCAACCTCTCCTCACTTTGCACCCTCCTTCCCACCTTCTCACTTTTTTAGCATCAGTCTGCAGTCTTATTTCTAGGGTTGTTTTGGCTTTGTTTTTCAAAAGGAGTAAGACAAATACAGGATGATTTCATTCACATGTAGAAAAGGATAGCTTAATTTTAACAATAAGAATTTATTTTTTAACTTCAATTGCCCCTGGAACTTATTCTAAAATCAACCCACTAAAGTAGTTCAAATTACTGTAATTAACTCTTCCTTTTAAACAATAGTGATAGAGAGAGATAGGTAATTTAAGGATTAATTTCTTTAACTTCATCATTGCTGAGAAAGTGAAGGATATCTCTCTCTTTTTTTTTTTTTTTTTTGGCTCATTTCTATAAATTTCCTTTAGCTGCTAGCACTACCCCTGAGGTCTCTTGAATTTTTCAGTCCTAGAATAAAGACTACTCCTTTTTACATAAAATGAATAATTAAGCTCCTCTTTTAATAGCCTCTGAGGCTGCCTTCTATGCCATATATCTTTTTATCTCCAAGTCTCATCATAATCTTTGGGGTGTTCATTTTTTGTAATCAATCTTCCCCTTTCCAAATGCCCTATGCTCTACTGGTCTTAGGATATTTACTTCACATGGGGAAGTGCAGGCTGAGCAAAGGTAGATATTTCCCCAAAACTCACATGATTAGTGAGAAGCAGGACTGAAATGGAGCATACATTTCTCTGACTTATATTAAGCATCCTGTCTCAAGATATGCTTTCTTTTATACATTTTTACATTCTTTTTAATTAGGTCCTTTAAAAAAAAGACATTTAAATGAATGTTAATAATCTTCTTATTGCCTTGTAGACATGAACACTTGCCAACCGAAACTGTTGTTCCCTAGTTTGTGACCCTCTGGACTTTATTAACTTCCATTCCGCTCCAAGTAGCCCAAGAAGGTAGCATTGCCACAGTCCTCCTCTCTTCTCAAACATGGAGTGGCATAGCACTCATTAACAAGTGAGGCTTTTTGCTTTCATTCAAGAAACTTGTCCATAATATGTCAGTCTAAAATTCTAAATACACCCTCTGCTCATTGTTGCATGGTATCAATATCAGTAGAATCCGTAATACAGCTCATCAGCAAATATTATAACCCACCTTCCAACTTCATTTCTAAGCCACTACTAATTAATGTTAGAATCCCCTGAAGAAACCTTACCATCTAATACCTTTTAATAAATTTCTCTGTATTTTAACTCCAAGGTCATACTTAGTAAACCGAGAATCCTAGATACCATACCTCCCAATCACTCTAATTGACACCGAAAAAGTAGCTCTGAAGAAAATGGGTATTAGGTTGCAAGTCATTTTAAGAGATGATTGTTCACATACATTCTTTTTTTAAATCAATATTCAATGGAGGAAATTATGAAGTCAAAGCCTATTCACAAGTATCAAAATATTACTCAAATTCAATATTTACTTCTCATACATCTTTTAGTTTTATCTACTTTAGCATTGGGTATCACATCTTTAGTAATTTTATAATTAAATATGAAATATTTATCTGATGTGTGTGCATGTACATAAGTATGAAAGCTTGAAACTGTAATACATTTTAATAGTTACTGTTAGGAAAGTATGTGTTAACCTATAAGACTTTAGGTTATCATTTTGAAATGCAACTTAAAAATTCAGTGATGCAGTTTGAAAATAATCACAATATTTAAAGTATTAGGAAAAGAATAGCTATTTGCTAAATAGTTACAGGTACAGGATTTTAGCTAAAACATTTAGCTTTGTCAACATGAATGTAATAAAATAACAAATGAAATAATTTACTCCATGCTCTTTTCCTTACTCTAGTCTGTCTTTAAAATAATAGACCACTATTCATATTTCTGTGCTGTCTTCCAAAAATTCAATCACATTGTTAAATAGCCTTTTTTTTTTTTAAGATTTATTTATTTATGCATATAAGCACTGGGGTACAGGCCAGAGGTGTGGGGGGTGAGAGGATTCACCACAGAGAGCGGGGAGCAGAACAGGCAGATCAACAGAAGTACACTGCTGAGGGGAGCAGCGGGCACAGCAGGAGAGGTCTGCCACACCATGTGGGTCCACCCCCTGGCCGGCAGCAGGGATCGAACTCATGCTGCAGTGGCTGTGATTTGCTTCATAGCGCGTTGCTTAACCCACTGTGCCACCAGGGGAGGCCCCACATTGTTAAATAGCCTTTTGAAATAAGTTGGCTGCATACTCTTAGAAGAAAAAGGACTGTTATTTAGTACTAAGCTTGGAAAAAAAAAAAGGAATTTGTGACTTTCAGTTCTGGGTTTATCTTTATGAGATAAATTGTTACTTTCTATCTAATTTTGGCACCAGAGGTTAAGAAATATTTCTTTTTTTTTTTCATAAATTTAGATTCTGTTTGAAAAGAATCCTTTTAAAACAATAGTAAAATAAGAAAAAATAATCAGATAGTTATTCAAAATCTTCTACATGAAGAATGAAACCATTCCCCCTTCTGGCCATGTGATTCTCACTTTTCCAGACACACAGGGACCACCACCTTCATTTCTTACTCTTTGTTTAAATCTCTATTTCTTCTTTTAAAAAAATGTTTATTTTTAAGCTTAGTCTTAGTAAACGAATTTTAAAAGTTTTTTGAAAGGATAACACCTACATGCCACCCTTATACAATTAGTTGAAAATATAGAAAGCAAAATTATAACTGTAATGATGAAATTCCATAATTTTTCAATATATTTGTTGTTTCTATATTTCTTAACAAGTCAAAGCACATTAAATTTTTGTTTTTCTATTTGACAGCAGAAGTGTTAATTTTCCTTCCATTTTCTATAAAAATCTCTTTTTCATGTTTTTCTTCCACAGGATGCTAACTACCACAGAACACATTCAATATTGTCAAAATCTGTGTCATTTCAGATCAGAGAGAAGATGCTGAGTTCTTTTTATGTTGTCTAGTTTATCACCAAGAAAATGGATCAAAGGTTTATGCTTCCCAGTTAAGGAGTTGCATAGTTCAAGATGTAAATATAAAGACAAAAAGCATATTATCAGAATAGGTAATAATCACGATATATAGCTAAGCACAAACTACATGTATATTTTCTTATTAATGATCACAAATATGAAAATCATTAGGCAAAGTAGTCAGCTCACATAATGTTAATCACCATCATCATTATTATTAAAAATCAAAAATGCTAACTTTAATAAAAGCCCCTTTAAATTCTTCACTATCAGAACCACAAAGGTGACTTTTTATTCTTTTAGGATATTTGTGTCTTTCATAGTTGTTCCCTTCAATCACACTGTTTTCGTGTATGTTTTAAATTCACTTGACAAGAGCAAAGTACTATGTTGCTTCTTACAGCTAATGGGAAAATTTAGTAAAGCATAAAATTCACTCAGAAGTCTCATTTGAAAAGAAGGGCACTTGATTACGTTGAATTTGTAAGGTCACAAATATTAATCACACAATTTGGCCAGTGAAGGAAACTCTAAGTGCTTGTTATTTAGTATTGTTGTGAACACTACTTCATCATTCAAGTAGAAGCACACACACAAATGAAAGGTTTTAATGCATCATTTGACATCTGTTTTATAGTCCCAGAAAATTAGCGTTGTTCTTGGCAAGCTGAGTTTCTCCTATTGTGTCTATTTATTTTGCCTTTTCTTACTCTATTACCTGGTGGTGCCAATAACTGTCTCTGCAACAAGGGGAACAGTCCATTTCTTATCAACTCTACCACCAAATAGGTTATAGGTGCTTTGGCGGAGGGTATGTATGGTGTGATAACATACTTCTGAAGAGGAGTGAATTTATATCTCCAAATCATATACAGTGTTGTAAACCAAAGTTACTATAATAAAACTACAAAGAAAAATAAGGAGAATCCAATAAAACTTATTAAAAAATCCCTCTAAGAGAACTTATTAACTATATGCAAATATTCCGAAGTTTCCTGTAGTCACAAATTTTAATAAATTTATCATTGAAATAAAGAAAAACTTTACCAACTAGAACAACTTTAGATTCTGATAAACTTAGAAAATCTAGTAACATATATTTTAGTTGGATTCATCACCAGAAACAGATTATTTTCCAATGAAAAATTTACCTTTTTGAGAATACATGTATATAATATATATGTATATACACACATATAGTGTCAGCATATGACTTTTATGTAAAAAGTCATATTTTAGTTTTATGAAATGCATTTTAAAAGTTCATTAAGATGGAAAGTAAAAGTATGAAAAAGCTGTATCAATACTGAAGAGATTGAAGAGAGCAGCTGGCAAAAATAAGTGTTATTTATTCATTTATTAGTCACATTTTTCTTCCTCTTTACCCATATTTTTTTATGATATATGGAGAGAATTTTTAATATGCACTGCATATGAAATTATAAAATATGAATTGCAGTAACTTTTCCTCTTATAATGCACTAAAGTTCTCTAAGATTCTCAGTACACAGTTATGAACCTATTCTCTCTGTATCCTCAAATGAGAATTGACAATAGGACTGAAATAGTAGTGATAAGAGCTAGGAGTTCATATTTTTGTCCCAGTTAAACCCTTAACTAGCTTATATGCCTTTGGCTGGATCATTCACTCTCTACAGGCTTCAGTGTCCTCATTTACAATGTAAAGTGTTATACTGAATTACACTATTCTCAGGTGTGTTCTAGAGACTCTAAAAGGCTCTCTCAGAACAGAGAAGTGAGAGAGAAAATTGATGGGGTAATATGTTTAGAACTCTTCAGCTAGAACAGCTCTGCTTTCTTTGTTTTATTTCTTCTTAAAGAATTTCATCTGAACTATGTGCATACTCTGGTGTATACACACACATGCATTCATTCAAGAGACAAAGGCCCCGAAAGTAGCTTCCTTCTTTAAAATTTCCTATTTTCTATTATGTTTTGTACTAGCTCTCCTTGTTTTCAGCAGAGACTCAAATGTTCATCAAATAAGTAATGTACTTTCAGGTTCTGAAGGATTTGTTAAACTCTACCTCAAACTTGTCATGTCCTGAAAAAGTGAATCAAGAGCTTTAAGATATACACAGAGATTTAATTAGTCAAATTAGTCAATTATTCAAAATGCCAATCATTCTAAAATCTCTGAGAAATTTTTGCAAATTCACATTTCTAGAATTTGAGTAGAAAACATCAATATGAGAAACGCACTTGCACAAAAACGTTCACACTGTGAGAAATAAAGGAAAATTACATGATAGACACATAGGCATGCACATTATATAAAGATGTCTTCCCTTTACCCTAAAGAGCTATCACGTTACTTCAAACCTTTGAGTCCTTAGATAGTCACATAAGGTATGCTGTTTGTTTCAATTACATTACTGTGAACACATTTTTCTTTCATACATTTAGTAATCCATAGTAAAGGTACGTAAGGTGGTTCATACACAGTTGCTGATTAGGTGTCCTAGAAGTCAAAATTATATTAATAACAATGTTAAGGAACTATCTTTTTTTCTACACTAGGTTAGAGATTTCACTTCTGCTACAAAACCTCTGGTGTATGAAATTTCTGGAGGCTCATTGTCAGTCAACACTGCAGCATCAACTATACTGTAATCATTCTCTTTTTTACTGCTATACCATTTTAAAAAGTTCATTTCACTTAAGAATTTCCAAGATACTTGGAATGTGAAAGTTGTAAATTGTATTATCAATCATTAAGATTTTTAATATAGGAATGGCGAAATGAGATGTAAACAATAGCAAAGAGTCACCCCATTATATACCAACATAATGGCCATCTCAAAGAAAAGCAGGTGAGAGCTGGTTGTATTATGAAATAATTGCCATTTTTTAGCATGGAACACTTTTTCTGGAAGGGATGAATAATAGGACATGAATGTATCTGGCTATAGTTTTTCTTCAAAATGAATGAAATAATTATGTGAAAAAGAAACCCACAAATGACTATATGTCACAAATTACAAAATGCAAACTTTTGAAAACTGAAATAAATTTTGAAAACTGAGTTTCTCACCTGGAATTTGCCACCCAATATCTATCTACTAAAACTTCCCTAGTAGTATTGTAAGAGTAGGTTAGCATGAGAATGGACATCTTAAACTCCGTGAAGCCATTTCACTGAGTATGTGACTTGGGGAAGGGGAAACTAGGTAATCTTGAGGAACCAGAATGTTGGGGAGGGGGACTCAGGGAAGAAGGAACTAAGTAATCAGGAAACACCAGGAAATGGGAGGTCATATCTTAGGGACCAGATGTTTTGGCTGAAAAGCTTATCTTGTCAGATCACCAGGATGTGGCACAAAGCAGAAAAATGTATAGCTAGGGAACATCACTGTGAGTTGGATGCTTTGGAAAATGCTATATAAACCCTGGTCTTTGAGTGGTCGGGGTCCTTGTTGAAACCCGCTGCGTCAGGCAGATACTTGAACCCCAGCTAGCTGGGAATAAAACCTTGTTGTGTGACTTGCATTATCGTGAGTGTTCTCTGTCCATTTGAGGGGAGGTCAATACTGGACTCTAACAGTATCACCAGAAATCTTTATTGTTTGTGAAATTTTGTATAAAAACTTTAACAACATTTGGAAGATCTGAATAATCAATGAACTAATATTTTCAAAAAGAATCATGCATGGGTTAATTTTTTTTCAAAACATTTTTTCCAAAATAGAAAATTTTTTTGTAGCAGAATATTGGTAACTTATTGGCATGCTTTCTGATTTCATACTGCAACTAATTCAAAAATTCCCCACTTTGGAAGATTTCAAAAAAATAGCAAATAAAAAATCTATAATTATATCAAAAAGTTATTAGACATTTCTAACTAGAGATCTCTATGAGATCAGAATTCCTGAAAATTTTTCAATGAAAAAAATCTTACATTAAAATAATTAAATAGAAGTATATATGAAAAATGTAATGTCTTCTATTCAATAAGATATTAAATATATTTGCAAATAATGTAATATAAAATAATTTTGTTAATTTGACTCATTTTTCCCTTTGGAAGAATAGCAAATTTTTTTATGATTTGTTATATATAATTAGACAATAGTTTTGTTATCCAGTTTAAATGAACTAATAAAAATTTTAGAAACAAATTTATTTTCCATCCAATAAATATGAATAGGTATAATTGAAATGTCTTACATAATATTGGGGTCATCAATAATTTGTTGGCATGCAGCTCACTAAGCTGTACTGTGTGTACTTGTTTTATATATTTTATTAAGTTTTTCTAAAACATGCATTCCAATCTTCTAAGGCTATAGAAAAAAACATGCAAATCTGTAAACATGTTGTTTTGGCTATAGAAAAAAAACATGCAAATCTGTAAACGTGTGGTTTTTCTTTTTCTTAATATCATCTGTCTTAAGCATAATATTCTACTATTACTATGTTCATCACTGAGTAGTTTCACATATTGTTTCTCTGCATTCTCTAATTTTCTGCATTCTCTAATTTTTGATGCAAGAGGGAATTATAACATTAAAATGTCACTGGTTGATATTTACTGGAAAAAAACAGTTCGTACCTATGAGGCATGGTTATAGTAAGTGTATGGAATAGGGTAAATGATAAAGATGTAAAGTTTATGTTTGATGGCCTCAAATAGAATTGAAAAACTCAGTTTGATCACAAATGACAGAATTCAATTCACATGCAAATTGTGTCAGTAAAGTTTGCTATCAGAGTGATTACAATGAACTTAGAGGCTATTTCCTAATCAAGGCATCAAAAATGAAGATTCAAAATAAACTTTGTCAGAAGTCTAGGAAAATGTCAAAGGTTTACAACAGTCAAGCAAAGATGAATCAATAAAAAGGCAACTTAAACACAGTAGGGAAGCTCTGTGGCATTTCTATTTCCCATTACCACAAACCACTCTCTGGCTTGGTGGTGATCTTTATGTCATGAGCCTGCATTTAGAGTATGTGACCTTTGTTCATGGGTTCTGAAGAGAGCTGAGTGTATCTTATTCTCAAAGAATTGTGTTCCCCTACTCTAATCTATCTCTGAGCAACCTGAAGGACTAACACATAGCATTCATTTTTGTTATCCCTGACCCAAAACATTCAGGGCAGAAAACCAGTTGGTGTCCTGAAAAATACTGGGTAGAAAGAGAAAAACAATAGCTACTCAGGGAGGAAAGACAAAGTTAAGGCATAAAATAAAGCACCCAATATTTGAAAGCAAAAACAGAAAATTTTCTTTGGGAATTAGGCATTCAAAATGCCTACATATATGGGGGAAAAAGTCACAAGTATGCCAAGAGCAGTATGTAAGCTCAGAAATTACCTTGAGTTTCATCTCTGACTAAGTGGTAGGCTCATTATAAGCAGGAAATAAAAGCTAAGATAGTGTTGTAAGTGACTTAGTTAAGTATTTAATAAGTACCTTAGCATGGAATTAATCTAAAAGAATGGCAGAGTTTTCCTTTTGGTTTCTTCTTGTTCTGGACATTTTATCCTCCTTTTCATTTAGCTTATTGCATTCAACGAAATCTTTCTAAAAACATTAACTGAACATAAGCTAAAAGAACAGAAACATCAGAGAACATGCATGAAACACTAGAAAATATTTCAGAAAATTGAACAAAACAATATCCATAGCCTAAAACAGATAACAAAACATACTTTGAAAATGGGAGAGAATCTAATAACTCATTATGACATTAAAAATGTATGTATGTTTCCAAACAAAATTTTAAATCATGCAATAAAGTATGGTCCATGTGTGGAAGAACTATTATTGGACAATGGACTGGAGATGTCTCCCTAGTCACAGTTTTTAGCCTAAGTGCAATTAACATATCAATGCAGGTGCTTTTAAAAAGTCAGATGCATGGCCCAGTCTCAGCCTCCTAAACAGAGCTGCATATAACAGGTCAGGCTGGTCTGTGTCCTTGGACAGTTACCTCCCTGCAAAACTCCCCCTTTCCTCTGCGTCTAGACATATGGTTTCAAACATATGGTTTGCATGTTTGTTTGTTTTTACCCATGTAGCAATATAGAGATAGTAGCGTATAAAAGGAACTCCCAGTCTTTGTTCGGGGCCCAAATTTATGGAGAAAGGGCCATGTCTGGGTCCATAAGCATATGTAATAAAGTGCCTGGTCTCATAAATCTTTCTTGAGTACCTCCTGGTTCCTCCTTCCATAGCCTGGGTTGCAGGCCAGAGTAATTTCTGTAACACATTCATAAAAGAAATGATCAGAAACTGACCCCTGAAGAAGTACAATTTACTTGATGTCTTTATATTATCAGATAAGCTATCAATTTACTCCCAATAAGGCTTTCAGCAGACTTCTCAGCAGAAATATTATAAGCCAGAAGAGAATAGAATGGCATATTCAAAATACTCAATGATAAATCTAGTAGTCAAGAACATTATTGATATATCCTGTAAGACTCTTGCATATGAGTGAGATATAAAGTCCTGAAAACTACTTAACTGAAGGACTTTGCCAACTTCAGAGCTCCCTATAAAATATATTGAAAGGAGCACTCTAATCTTAATTGAAGAAAAAAAGTTTTAAAAAAAATAAAAAAAAAATACAAGAAAATATAGACCCAAAAAACAAGATATATGGCAGTGCCAGACTTTCATATATCATTAATCATCCTTAATTTAAATGGATGAACTCACCAATCAAAGGCACACAGGGGTTCACTGGATCAGAAAAAGAAGACCCAACTTTCTACTGTCTCTAGGAAGTTCATATGAAATGCCAAGATAAATATACCCAAAGGAAAAGGTTGCAAAATAATGCTACCATGAAATGGGACCCCCAAAAAAGCAGGAACAACCATTATCATATCAGAACAAACAGAATTCTAGTAAAAAAATAACAAGAAACAAGTATGGGCTTTACATAATGACTATGGAACAAATATATTGATAACCCATAGCAATCAGCAAGATGCAGAGAAATTATCTGATAAGATCCAATACTGATTTATGATAAAAACTCAATAAAATGTGGATAGAGACATGTCTCAACATAATAAAGGCTGTATATGACAAACCCATAGCTAATAGTCTCAAGTAGTTAAAAAAAAAGAATTCTTCTAAGATCAAATATAAGATATGGATGCTGACTTTCACAACAGATATTCCACATAATGTTGGAAGTCTTAACCAAAGCAAATAGGTAAGAGAAAATAAAAACAAAATACCAAATGGAAACGAATAAATAAAACTGTATTATTTGCAGATGACAAATGCAAAGAAAATTCTTAAGACTCCACTAAAGAAGTATTAAAAATGGCAAGTAGTGAAGTGGCAGAATGCATAATCAATGCATACAAAGTCTGTTACTTTCTTTTACACACACACATAAAACAAAGGATAATGTAATCAAGGGAGAAATACATCAAACAGCTCAAATAGGAATAAATCTAACAAAGGAGATAAAAGATCTGTACAATAAAACATATAAGGCATTGTTAAAAGAAATAGAAAACAAGAAATGAAAAGATATTCCCTCCTTAATGACTAGAAAATATAACAATTTATTAGTGAATGCAAAATATCTATTATATAAATTTATATATTTACAAATCTATAAATTTTCACTGCAATTCCATTCAAAATTTCAGTGCTGTTCATCAAGAAAATATTACTAAAACCAAAACAAAAATGCCTGGAATAGTCAGATGAATTCTGATAAATAAAAAGAATGAAGGTACCAGAATCCAGACTGCAAGCCACACTACAGAGCTATAGAAATCAAAACAATATAGTATTTGAGCAAAAATAGACACACAGAACAATGGAATAGGATTAAGAGCACAGAAAAAAAAAAAGTCACATTTATTTAGATAATTTCTAACACGGGAGCCAAGGCTATAAAACAGAGAGAGGTAAGTCTCTTAAACAACTGATGTTGGGAAAACTGGATAGTCATTGCAAAAGAATGAAACTAGACTACTACCTCAAACCATAAAATATAATTTAGAATGAATAAAGAAACCAGACTAAGACCTGAAGCCATAAAATACATAGAAGTAAACATAGGCAAAACACTTCAAGACATTGTCTTCAGTATTTTCTTTGGTGACTCAACTAAAACAGCAAGGAAACAAAGCAAAAAAACAAAAATAGGAGAATACCATATTAAAAAGTTTCATGCAGTTAAAGAACCTATCACTCTACTGAAAAAATACCCTACTAAATTGAAGAAAATATTAGTAAAAAAACAAAAACAAAAACATAAAATCTATCCAACTCAACACAAGAACAGTATAGTAAAAAACTGAGCAGAACTAAATACTTCTCCAAAGACATATAGATGACCATCAAGCATATGACAGTATAATCATCATCACTTATCATCAGGGAATGCAAATCAAAACCACAATGAGATGCCACATGAGAAAATGGTCTACATAAAAAACAAACAAAAAGTGTTGACAAGATTGTGGAGAAGAATTCTCTGAACTGTTGGTTGGAATGAGACTAGTCCACTGTTGCAACCTTTCTAGAAAACAGTGGATACTCAAAATACTAAAAAAAAAAAGTATTTCTATTTATGCCATTACTAAGTAGCAAGAAAAAATAACCCAAAAACAAAACACTAATTCCAAGGGATATTTGCATTCTCTACTGTAAACAGCAGCACAATTTACAATAGCCACACTATTGTAACAACTTCATAGATTGTTACATACATACAATATTTTAACAACCAAGGTCAGATGAATAGATTAAGAAGATGAGGCATGTATACACAATGGAATAGTATTCAGTTACAAAAGAAAAGATGAAATCTTACCATTTGATTCAACATGGGTGAAATTGAAGGGAATAATGTTAAACAAAATAAGTCAGAAGGGGAAAGACAAATGTCACATGATTTAACTCTAGGTGGAATCCAAACAAAGGAACAGACAAAATCAAACAAATATTAGAAATCTGATGATAGAATTGAGGGTATTAGAGGGGATGGTATGCAAAGTGGGGAAGGGCTCCAATATACTATGGTGGAAGACTATGGGTAGTTTGTGGTGGGTGTGGTACAGTAACATATCTCTATGAGTGTGAACTGATACTCCTACATCATATGCAGTGCTGTGACCAATGTTACCACAATAATAATAAAAAACACTATGACAAAGAAAATCAAGTGGCAGAATATGGAGGAACTTATTTCTCTGTCCTTTTACCATTTGTGTTTTCATAATTCCATGGGTACAATAATGTACCTTAGCCAACATTACAATGTTTAAGACATAAACTAGAACCAAAAGAACCTGGGATGCTAGGCTGGGATCAGCATGCTCTAGTTGCATGACAAGCAATTTACATGAACTTGTAAAACTCAATTGGATACAGTGGAACATGAATAAATAAGCAGTATCATTCCATGTTAATGCTGTGAAAATAAATAAAATAATACATGTAAAGTACTTAGTATAAGATCTGATATGTAACAACAGATAATAAGTGTCACTTTTTAAAAGTGAACAAATCATAATCTAAACTAACCCATAATCATCTGACTAAACAATACAAAGAGTAAATAAAGAAAAATCTTACTGAAAATAGAGAAGCAACTTTAATTCAAAGATAACACTATATATGAACTCTTTATCAATGCAAGAAAAAAATATTTTTCACTCAATTCCAGGGATAAATTTATTAGAAAAGCAACAGCAACCCATATTATCTGCAGGGGAACTGTTAGAGTCTGTCATTGTTTTCCCTTTGGCAGCCTCTTTATGACTCGGTAATATCACATTCAAATGTGTTCATCTGTGCTGTTCTTGAAAAAACAAGCAGAGACAATTTAGCTTATGCCTATCAATACAACAAATCTCCTTTTTTAATTCAACAAAATAAAATAAAATTCGAATCTTCGTTGATGTTGATGTTTACCAGTGAATAATGCAAATCACAAAATCTGTAAAACATTATTTCTCCTTCGTAAAAGCATAATGGGATCATTTAATCATTGCTTTGGCATTTTAAAACACAGGTCAGATGATTAAATGACACCTTTTAAATTAAACTGCCAAGAGATTGCTTACAACATAATATAGCACAGCATTTTAACTAACTATAACCAGGAGCTATTTTGTAGAACATTATAGTAACCAGAATAAATTTCATTTTAATTTTTGCATAATAAGAAAATCAGTTGTCATCAGTACAATAAAGTACTTAATTTTATCATATATTTCCTGGGAAGTTATCTCTTTTATAAATAGGGATAAATGTATCTTGTTAAACACTTATTTCTAATGGTCACATATTCTTTTTAAAACCTCAGAACTACAGTAATAGGCATAGGAAATTCTTTATCTCAAAGTCCTATTTAAAGGCACATATCAATGGAAGAGATTGAACAAAAGTCAGTCTGATATCAAGGTCACCTTAATCACTCTTTCTGCTAAGATTCCATCACAAATAAGTTATCTGTGTCATTCAAATTGGGGATGAGGGCATAAAGAGCACAAGGGACTGAGGTGATGGTGCACAGGTGAAATGATGGTGGGAAGCCCCTGGGGACTACAAATGATGTCAAATACAATTAAATCTAATAAAAAATAAATAAATGAATAATCCTAATAATAAATAAATAAATGTGAACAAATTATAATCTAAACTAACACATTATTTATCTGACTGGATAATACAAAACAGTAAGAATAAATAAGGAAATGAAATCTTACTGAACAGTAGAAAATTGACTTTAATTCAAAAACAAAACTAACAACTTTATTTATGCAAGAACATTTTTTCATTCAATGTCAGAAATATATATATGGCTATATTTTTCTAGAAAACTGCTTTTTAAAAAAATTGGAATATTATAACCTAGAAATGACATTAGGTCCACTTGGGGAAATATATTTAAGTGGATATTTTTTCAAAGAAAGGCATATATCCTAAGTGTTAACTTCGACTTTTATTTGGTTTTCTTTATTTTCTTCATAGAGTTGTCCAAAATTCTCTGGTTTCCTCCACTTCCTTACTTAATTTTTTAAAAATATTTATTTTACTTATTTATCCATCCATATAAGAGCTGGGGTGCAAGCCAGATGTGCAAGGGGTGAGAGGATTCATGAGAGATAGAGTGGGAAGCAGAATAGACAGATGTAATAAAATACGCTGCTGAGGGGAGCAGTGGGAGAGAAAAGAGAAGTCTTCTATGCCCTGTGAGTCAGCTCTCAGGTTGGCAATCAAACTCCTGCTACAGTGGCTGCAGAAAGCTTCCTGTGCTGAGATTTAACCCCTTGCACCACCAGGGAGGCTTCCACTTCCTTACTTCTATATCTTGGTCTAATGAACTGTTTGAGCTTAACTTTCATGGATCAAATTCTTAAATGACATTAAGTATTTTTTCTTGCAGAATTATTTTATTAAATCATAAATGTAGGGCCTCCCTGGTGGCACAGTGGGTTAAGCAACGCACTGTGAAGCAAACCGCAGCCACTGCAGCACGAGTTCGATCCCTGCTGCCGGCCAGGGAGGGG
>JAGFMF010011937.1:958846-1058677 GCA_019455555.1 Galemys pyrenaicus | reverse complement strand
ACCTCTCCTGCTGTGCCCGCTGCTCCCCTCAGCAGTGTACTTCTGTTGATCTGCCTGTTCTGCTCCCTGCTCTGTCTGTGGTGAATCCTCTTACCCCCCCACACATCTGGCCTGTACCTCAGTGCTTGTATGTATAAATAAATAAATCTTTAAAAAATTTTAAAAAATAATAAATATGAACACCTCTTAACTCTACATACACACATTTTTTAAAGAATAAAAAAATATATGTCTTATTATACAGTGGCCTGGGCTAATAGCTTTTTAAAACTTTTAAGAAAAAATCTTAAAAATGTTTCACAAATTTATCATTATCAAAGAAGAAATGATTCTACACTCCAACAATGATAACTAGAAAGAAATAATTAAAAAGTTAAGAAACTATCTCAAAGGCATTACTGTTATTATATTATAATCCTTCCTCTCCAGTGTAAGGCAATATTAGTAAATAATCAAATCCATTCACAAAATGGTTCTGCATCTTCTCTGCTCTAGTCTTCTGTTAAATCATTGCATATTTATGTATGCTAAGATCCATTTCCTTGCCACTGTGATTTAGAAAATAAGAAAATGTTCGGTAACCTCTGAACTCTCAAAAAAAAAGAAAGCGTATTTATAAAGCAGAGTCCACGGCAAATAGAAAGACGCTCAATATTGGCTCTCCATCCATAACCCTCACTTCCTTCACCACATGCCCCACCCCATGTTCCTTTGCCATCAAAGTATCCACTCTTCATTTGACCATAGTTAGAAGACTTCTGGTGATAGTTTCCAAAATCACTGCAATTTCCATCTTCATAATTTCTTCTCTTATAGTTGTCATAACCTTCTCTATCATCCACCCTGGTTCCCATATCCAAATCTCCCCAACTCTTCATACTTCTCATCTTCCAAATAACCAGGGCTACTTCTAATATTGCTACCTACAGATCACCCTCCATATCCATTTTAGCAATCTCACATCCACCATCACTTCCATATCCATCAGATCATCCTCTAAGGTTACTTCTTGGTCATGGTCAAAATGTCCACTACCACCAAGAAAATCCCCAAACCAAAGTCGTCTCCTTTTCTACTTGTAGCCATTGTATCTCTTGAAAATATTGTCTAGACAAAGTCTTTCTTATGTCTGTGTTAGAACATTAATGGTGTGGAATTTTTGCTTAACCACAAGGTCATGGTCACCAAAGGGAATAAATCCAAAGCCTCTTTCCTTTCCAGACTGACTATCAGTAATTACCTCAATAGTATCAATTTTTTCCATATTCCTGAAAATAAACTCTAAGATGATAGTTTTCCATTATCTTCTTTAATTCAACTAACAAACAGCTTCCTCACAGTTACATGGGCCCTAGGTTTTCCAGTTTCCTTTCGTGCAACAGCATATTTTGGTTTCACCACTCTCCTATCAACTGAACAAGGTATTGCATCCATGACAGGATCCACATCTGAAATGGATAAAAAAGTTACAAAACCAAATCTTTCTGATCTTCTGCTTGCAGGATCTCTTGTTACTACACTGTCTGTAGGTTTCCCCTATTGCGCACAGAAGTTCCTCAAACTTTCTTCTGTGATTTTAAAGTGTAAGCCACCAAAGACCCCCATAGATGAACATAAACTGGACTCATCCTGGCTCTGTAGTGAGAAAATTTTGGGACTCCAAACAACACCACCAAGACAGAGTCCATTCAAGACCCAGTGCTGTTGTTACTGCCTGACATTAAGTATTCCCCTAACCACTTATCACAATAGCTATCTAACTTGCATAAATTCTTCCCCAACATGGCGATCGAGCATACTAAAACATCACTACAAGAGATCCTACTAGAAGTGAAAATAAAGGCATTGGATATAGATAATTCCTATTAAATTCTTATTTCACTGAGATCAAGCAGATTTTTGGTGGTTTATATATGAAATAGCTTAATATACTCTCACTGACTTGTAAAGATCAAATCACCCTAGAGAGGGTATTACAGGAATGGGAAATTGCTTAAAGAAGTGAGAGCTAATGTTGAAGATAACAGTGTCAGGGCTACACAATGCTGTCCCTAGCCAGACATGACAGTAAATGCACCCAATGACCTTGTTTGATATGACTGATTATAGACACCTATCAAAGAGGAACAGGTCACTGTGGCTGAAAAATTTGTGAAACATACACAGTGCACACAGGTGACTACTTCAATATGGCAACTAAACTGAACAGTTTGAAAAATGCCCTCTACTAAATACATTCTAACTCATAAAATATGCATCACTCTTCTCAAAATAGTTTAAAATGGGTAATTTTATTCTGTATGAAATGTCTTCTGACCATGTTCATTCACATCGTACATATTAAATATAAATGAGCCTATGAAGTAAATGCATTGCTACGTAAAACTGATTTTCAACTTTAAACATGAATATACATTCATATATTTGTAGAGTATAATTATTGATCTTATAACCATATATTGAAAAAAATATATGTGGTTATTTCTTTTCGTATCAGTGAATTCAATACAGGAAGGAAGTTGCCTGAGATTTATCAATGTATCTAAATAAGTCTTCTCTTGAATCAGAAAAAAAAATGGAGTGAAAAATTTCCCCTTTTAGAAATAGTTACTTATTAAAGAAATACTGGCATGGTTAACCCACTCTTCAAGAATAATTATGATTTCTCTTCACCAGAGGGAAGTTGCTGAAATTTTCATAAATTAAGACACCTGTGTCAAATTACTTCTGTAATAAAATTGCAATCAAACCAAGATTACAATGAACATGTGTTACTCTGTCTATAGGCATGAATTCCTTAGCACTTACCTGTAAAATATTGTACTATTTTAAGCAAAACAGCTTCTAAATAATTTCTTAGACTGGATAACTTTTGTATGCCAACCCAGAAAAAATAAGGCGACTAAGTTCACTGGATATATTTTTAAGGTAGAAGAGGCTTAATGTGTTAACCAGTTTTAATGTGTTGACATATTTGTTACTAAAAAACTCATTATTGTTACCATTTTTATTGTGATTATTATACAGATAGTAGCTATTAGAGTTATAAATAAACTTCAAGAGATCACTTCACATTTTGGCAATCCAAAGATGCACTTTACTTCAACAAAATATTAGAGGAGATAGTTTATCTGAGACAATACAGTTTTAAAAAGACATGGATTTTCTGACTCCTTACCCTGATTGGAAGGGTTATTCTACAATCAGTTCTTTGTCCTAAAATGTCTACTAACTTGCTGAATAATTTCCGGATAGGAACTTTCTCCTGAAATGGATTCAACCTCCTGGTCGGAAGTTTCCATTTGCCTGAGTGGTTTACAGAGAAAGGAAGGTTGTGGGGTTATATTTGTGGACAAATATGTCCATACCTGGAAGAGGTATGGTCTGAGTCACCCTGTGTTTCTTGGAGGTTTTCTCTTATATGTTCTAGCATAGCTAAGGCGTCTCAAGTCTGAAAGTTTGAAGAGGAAGACTTGGTGCCATGAGAGCTTTGCTGTCTGATCAGAGATATGCTCAGTCACACACCCTCCACTGCACTCTCCTCTCTCCCTTTTCTCTACTCTCCCTCCCTGCCCCCTCCCATTCTCAATGTCTCAGATCTACAGTGTGCTTTGTCTGATCCTTTGTTTTATTTCTCTAGATTCCACAAACAAGTGAAAACACCTTTCTATTTCTGGTTATTTCCCTTAGAAAAATCCCTCCCAGTTCCATCCATGTTGCCACAAATGACAATAGTCTGACCCCTTAATGGTATTCCATGGGTAGAGGACTGTGGCACTTTAGTTGTTGGGGAAACTATGGTGACTGCTTCTGAGGAGAGAAATCCTAAAGTGTGAAAAAATAGACAAGGATGTCTAAAAAAGAAAAAAAAAAAATAGAAAAAAGAAAAAAATAGCAATGGAAAAAACCCAGACTCATTAGTCTTGATGCACATTCTAGTTGTCAGAGCCGTGGTTAAACTATTTTTTACTGACTCATGACAGAGGCAAGAATAGATACATTCAAAAAGTACTCCTGACTTAAGACTCAAGTGTTAGGCCATAAACTGCTAATCTTCTGGCCTTATATTTTGTCCTGCTATTTGGCTTGAGCCCACCATGAAGACCATGTAATGAAGGTGGATTTGCCTGCTCATAATTCAAGCAAATTCCTAGCACCATCATTATAATTACCCATATCATCAATTCATATAGTCTTTCAAGCTCTTAATAGCACTGAGTAGACAAATGGAGTAGTGTAGAACATAGGTTTTCTGCTTCTTATAGCAATACCTTTTCCACTCCAGCATATTATTTTATTTTTTCATTTTATAATATCACTGTCAAAAATGATACTGAAAAAAAAAAGATACCTGAACATGTGGTATGTGAACTATACTTAGCAAACTGTAAGTGTAATTAATAATTGTTACTTTCATTTACATATTTAGTTTCATGTGAAATTAAGCCTTTGGGTTAGAAATGTGTAGTTGTTATGGTTTGTGTAGTTAGGAAAGGAGGAGCTAGGCATAAAGTAAAGGAGTGCAGTAGCAGTGCATCTACCAGAGCACTTAGAATATTGTAAAAAATATGCAATTATCTATGCATGAATGAATAAATGAAGAAAAAATAACATTGAAAGATTGACCAGTTTAAACATTTATTTCTTCTTCATCTATCACAATTTAAAATTGAAATCTCAACTTGTCATTCCATAGATATTATAATTTTTTTGTAAATTCCTTTCATGAAATTGTTTCTGGTGGTCAATAAGCACTGAATGATAGCGATGAAAAGAAGAATAACAGCAGTGTTAGACACCATACTAAATATTTGAAGTATATTATTATCTCTTTATTGCTTAGAACAGCCCTGTAAAGTTGGCACATTATATTGTATCTTTAATCTAAATGAGTTAAGTATGAGATAGGTTAAATAACTTTCCATGTTCATAAAACAAGTACATTATAGATTCAAGATTCAAAATGGGTCTTGCCCATAGTCCTTCCTCTAATAAATGAGTATGTGCAGAGCAATATGAAGGCAACTATCCTGTGTTTTTATAATGGAGCAACTTGGAAAGGGTTAAGTAAAGGAAGCTCGATTTAGTAACTGGACAACTTTATAAGGCTTTCGTAATATCAAACTCCCCAAACTATCATTGTGGCTTCAGAAACTGAAAGGGAAATCTGAGAATGTGAACCCTCAGTTAAAAGATACTAGAATCTGAATAGAAGAAAGTTTATGAGAAACACAATCATTACGGCATCAAATTTCTCCATCTGGTTAATAGTCATCAATACAAAACAAACAAACAAACAACAACAAAAAAACCTGAGACATTCATTTTTTAATAATTGTGCTAAAATTCTTACATTGAAGTGAAACACTATGCTGAACATAATAATAATCTTTGTTTCACAAAGATTCTTGGCATTCTGCAGCAACTGAAAGCCAACACATTGCTCGATTACAATGTACTGCAGATGCACAGATGAGGTAGTTAAGAGAGGGTTCCTGAAAAGAATGCTCAATAAGCCAGCTTTAACCAGGGGATTTTCATTTCTTTCTTTTTAAAAGAAAATTTCTCTCCCTTTTCCCACTTCCTGGCTCCCTTAATTTCTCAATGTCTTCATTTGTTAAATAACAATTAAAAACAATATTTCGGGCAATGTATGCACTTCAAAATCAATATTTTTCAGAGATGGCATAAATTTACAAACAATTGATATTGCAGTTTGTATAATTAGTCACCATAATTAGTTGACTAAATGGATATGAAAGGGAGTTCCTTCCTGTTGATCACAGTTTGGACATGAGGAAGTAAGTGTGACTTGTTTAAGGAGCTTATGTATAATAAAGCTGTAGCAGGAAGTGAAGTGTGTGTGTGTGTGTGTGTGCATACAGGTATATATATGCATACATACATATGTATGTATGTAACATTCAATAACATGGTGTAAATTTTATAATATAAGCTGATTTCTGGATTAATTCAGCCATTTACCAGAAATGACTATTTTTTTTTTAATATTGAGCCATATATGGGTGTCTAGTCTTTGAGAAAGCTAGTTGGTATGCCAAGTTTATTCTTTTCCTGAAAGAGAGTTTGAGGAATTTAAACAAGTGAACAGTTTTTCTCGGTCTTCCTTTTTAGAATCTACTAAATAATACACCTTCTCAGTACTGAAATAATCCCCAAAGAATTGTCTATTGATAATTTATATATTTATCTTGAACTCCTGAATTTAAAAAATAAAATCCAAAGATCATTGCAAGGACAATTTGGAGAGGTTTCTTAGACTAGGAGAAATCAAAAAAAGGAAAAAAGATGCATCTAGAACATTACCTCATTCAAATTCTCCCCTACCAAAGTTATAAACACTTGGGTTGTCACCTACATATAGAACTTCCAGATTCCACTGCCACATTTTCAACCCCTAATAAAAGTTAAATGCCCCCTGCATTTATTAAACTGATAAACATCTCTCTAAGGTGCAATAAAGTCCATAGACCTCCTTTGCGTTCTCAATGTATATCTTCACATTTCAGTCCTCAAAATATCTTGCATGATATTTGAAGCGCAGAATTACTGTGCCATTTGCAAAATGTCTGGTTATGCAATTTTATTTTAATTTAGACCAATGCTAATGTGTCCTAAGATACCACATATGGCTACCTTCTTAAAGCATTTGAATATGAAATTATCATCCACAATAAAATCATAAGACAGAAATAAAGGCAGATTACCTGGGGTTAAGAGGATGACTGACATGGTGATGAGTGAGCATACAACTAAAATCACCAGCAGAGCAATAGCAATTCCCTTCCAGTTTCTCTGAGGAGGGCTGTTACTTCCCAGTTCCTACCGAGATAGAAAAAAAAGTTTGATAATTATTCATGCGCCAAGAGAAATGTTTTCATGAAAAGATGATTCAGTGCATGGCACAATCACAGTTTGAAAGCTGATTAGAATCCGTTTCCTCTTTGGTATCTCATTTAATTATTCAAAGGTGTATATATTATAAATGACTACCTTTGGGGAGTGGGGGATAATCTTATTGCTATAAGACAAAGCAGCAGAGCGGTATGCCTGCTGTACAAAATGTAGATGGTGTTAAAATCCATTGACTATAAACACTAGGACGATAGTCAAAATACTCTGAAAACACAACTAAGAAAATACAGCATATTCATTTACATTTTTTTCTTTCTAGAATGGAACCTACAAATAATGTAAATACTAATATTCTTAAAGCACTAGAGAGTATTTTTCTAACTGGATAAGAGGAAAAATGATTAGAGATAGGAAAATCATTCAAAATACCCCTCACTAAGGAACACAGCACATATGAAGTCATCAAAACAATAGGTCCTTTTTAAACAGTTCCCCCGCCATTCATAAAAATCAACAGGATGCAGTAACTAAATTAAATGAATGTTTTTATATCAATGGTTTATGATGCCCTGCCCCAGGCAGCATAAATGATATTAGCAAGAAGGTAAGAATGCTAGAAAAGAATAAACTTGAGCATCTCTCACACTATATATAGTAAAGCTTTAAATGAAAAGACTCCTTGAGAAATACGATTCAGATGATCTGTGTTTTCTGTTGACTAAATGTGGGTGAGCATAATTCAACAACGCAAAGGACAGACCACACAGGTTTGAAGTAAATGTCAGATTTTCTTTGCAATAAAGTTTATAAAATACTCAGCTTTTCATTTCTTTTTCCTACAACCTCTACCAACCTCAATTCCACCATTCTCAAAAAGTCATTTTTATTCAAAAATAGCTAAGTGATTTGGGAACAAATGTAAACAGTCTTAAAAAAACAGTTTATAGAGTACACACAAATTACCCAAAAATTTATAGGACTATCTTGCTTTAAGCAAAGATTCATTATGACCCAGCAGCACCACTGCTACTTACCCAAAGAAGATGAAAATGCTGATACAAAAATATGAACTCCTATGTTCATAACAGCATTATATACAAGAGCCACAGCATGCAATCAAGGTAAATGTCCACCAACAAACCACTGGATAAAGAAATTATAGAATATATACAAAAATACATGTATTCATATATACAAAAATACATATAACAGTGCTTTTTGGGTCAAAATGGATGGGTCCTGAAGTTATTGTGCTAAATGAAATAATTCACAAAGTGAAAGATGGTTACCAGGTAATTTCACTTGTATGTGAAATGTAAATACATAAAGAAAACAAACTGGAAGAGCACCAATGAAAATGATTCTTATAAACTATGTGAAGAAACATACTGGCTATCAGAGGGAATAAGGAGGAGAGAGAAGAGGTTAGGGAAAGAAGTGAATAGGAGACAGGCACTGGAATTCTGGTGGAGGGTGTGCACACTGAAATGTGACATTGTAGTCCGGAAATTATGTAGTTATGTAAATGACTAACAAATTAAAACATTTTGAGAAAAATTGATATGAATTGGAGGAAAAAGAAAGTTAAGTAGGAAAAGATACTTTAAAAGTTATAAATAGGGGGCTCCCTGGTGGCACAAAGGGTTAAGCAACATGCTATGAAGCAAAACACAGCTGCTGCAGCACGAGATCAATCCCTGCTGCCAGCCAGGGAGGTGACCCCATGGCACAGCAGACCTCCCCTGTCTTGCACGCTGCTCCCCTCAGCAGTGTATTTCAGTAGATCTGTCTGTTCTGTCCCCCACTGTCTCTGGTGAATCCTCTGAACTCCCCACACTTCTGACCTGTATCCCAGTTCTTGTATGTATAAATAAATAAATATTTTTAAAAAATGTTTAAGTTATAAACAGGTTCTTGTGACTCAGAATAAAGCACTGAAGCAAATTTTCATTTAATGAGGTTGACATTTAACTATGCCATAAACACTTCATATTTAAAGCACTAGGTCCTCTGTAAGGGTAAGCAGAAGCCGTGCATAGAAGGTGTTTCGTTCTTGCTTGTTTTCTCTCTTCCCAGATCAATTGCTCTAAAGTTATCTTTCACTAATATACAAATTTAACTGGAATAAATACCTCTTTAAATGACTTGTTCCACAACACTTTTTAAGCTGACTAAGGCTTATCATCCAACACCTCTATTCCTCTTGTGTTTGGTTAAAATTTCCCTTCACATTTTCAACATAAACCAAGACGCTAAGCCCCAAACTATCATAATATTATTACATTAGATTAACAACATCAAGACAAGAAATGCCTGTTTCAAGGTCATAAATCCTGTTCTGGAATGCAAGGTTACTATGGGTTTATAGGTGCGTTCCCATGTCACAAATTGTATAGTTGATGATCAGTTATCTCTATATTAATACACTACTTCAGAACTATTCAGAATGCAGAATGACAGACTAGAGAGCTCAATTCTATTAATCAAAGCCTACAATGATCACAAAATTGTAAAATACTCATCAGAAACTAAGAGAATGAAAGAAGGGGCAGCAACTAATAGGAAGTGGGTGGCTGGGTCAAGATAATAAACACTTTCATATTAATTAAATGGAAGGGAGGTAAGTCAGATATTATTGTTTCACAGAGTAAGCAAGGTTAAACAAATGAGATTAAGCATAAGTGAAGTCTCAGTCCAGTAAATAAAAAAGAATAACTTATGATTTTAAATAAACTGATTTTGATCTTCGCTAGTCACTCAAATTCAAGACAAATTTTAGAGAAATGATTTCAGAATGTGCTTTTCAGTATTTGAATATTATATAACTGTGTAACATCAACCAACTAACACACATTAATAACTTAGATCTCTTACTATGTGCTTGCTATTATACTTAGTACTTTATATATATATAATCTCTTTTAATCCTTATAAAAATCAGGTGAGATTACTAATATTTTCACAGATTTGTGGAAGAGAAAAGTGGAATTTAAAAAGATTAGTGGCAAATCCACTTACTGATAATTAGTTGGAGATTTCAGGACCCAGTCCATAAAGTCTACCTTTAGAAGCCACACTCTTAACCAGTAGAATATTCTTTTCTAAAATTAAATATAAGGGCCTCCCTGTTGGTACAGAGGGTTGAGCACTGCACTGTGTAGCATCCTTGGCACAGAAGCATGCATTTAATCCCCGGCCAGGGAAGGAATTCACTTGGCACAGCAGACCTCTCCTGCCTAGCCCACTGCTCCCCTCAGCAGTATATTTCAGTCCATCTGCCTGTTCTGCTCCCCAATCTGTCTCTGGTGAATCCTGTCACCTCCCATGACTCTGGCCTGTACTACAGCTCTTGTATGCATAAACAAATAAATCTTTAAAAATTAAGTTAAATATTTCTCAGGTAAATGTACTATTCAGTTAATAAATGAATGAATCAAGGAATCAATTGGACCCTTACATAATAATGGTTGAACTTGAATACCTTTTATCTCAGGAAAACATAGTATATAAAAACTATTCTGGTTTTTATACTGCTTTCAAATAAATTTATAATTTCCCATTTATGGAAGATTGGGAAAAAATATCCCATTTTAACAATGGTAAAACCTGTTGACATAAATATTTTGCTTTTCATAAAGGAACCATGTAAGAATGTGTGGTTCCTCTACAAAGATGCATCAATGCCTAAAGCATCTGCTAGTCTTGTTTAGGACCTTGTTTAGAACTCTTACTGTAACTTTCCTCTTTCGATCCACCTTACATTCTGTTACCACAGTAACATTTCTAAAGCATGATTCTACATATTATTTTATTCCACAAGGTCCTTTAATTTAATGTGTCTACTGATATCTAAAGAATCAATTGCAAATGTGAGTCTAGGATAACAAATGTTTATTTCCAAGTTCCAGCTTCTTGAACCAGCTTGTTCTTGTAAGAAAAACTCCTGTACCCTATACTGCGCTGACTGCCATTTCTCATGTATGCCTCAGACACTTCATCCTTCACATCACATTCCTAATTCTTTCCCATTCAATACTTCATATGTATTCAAGTATAGACACTGTCAATCATTTGACATCCTGCTCAACAGTCTGTTCTCTTGGTAATTTCCCCTAATTATGCAAACCAGATATGATTTTCCTTCCTCTGAACAACTTGCCTAAAATACATTGGACCAATCGGTTTGAATCCAACTCTGCTACTTAATAACTTTTTAATGAAACTTTTTTTCATTTTTCTGAGCCTTCATTTTTTTAAACTAAACTAAAACAATAAAAGTAATTATTTTTAAATGCTGCAGATATTAAAACAAGATATTTAAAAAAAATTCTTACTTCAATGTATAGTAAGAAAGTTCACAGCAAGTGAACTTTCTGGTATATTCTTCATCCTCAATATACGTCCATGGGTCATTCTTTCTCATTATTCAAGTCTTATCTCAAGTTCTTTTTTTTTTCTGGTAAGCCTCATCAGCCTATCCTCTCTAAATAACATTTCTTATCTCATTCTTTTCCCTCACTCAGCCTTATTTTTCTTTATAGCATTGTTATTTGGGGGTGCATTTTATGTGTTGTCAAATTTAATCAGATATCTAACAATGAAATATATTAAGTGTTTATTTTATCTGTCTCTACTCTCGATAATGGAAGTCTCATGTCAGCAACTGAGTTCATCTTGTTCTCTGTTATATATCCTTAGCATCTTGAACAGTTTTTAGTACATTCTAGGTGTGTCATAGACAGCTTGATAAATTAGTAAATGAATGAATGGTTAACATTCATTGATAACAGCTATGATGACAATAATGATGGTGATGATAATGTTGATGGTAACATATAGCCATGCACAAAGAGACATCCCTAAAAAGTTATTATCTCCTTAAATTACAACTTAGTCAAATTTAAATTACTTAGACAAGTTAACAATCTCTGGCTCTCTTAATAGATTTTTAGAAAATAATTGTTCAATTAATTAAGTGATAATAAATGGAGAAATGATAGGTCATAACACATAAACAGAGCCATCAATTAAATATTTATTAATAGCAAACTTTCTAAATATAGCTACTTGTTAATGATTAATTTGACTACAATTATTTTCACCTTCATTTATATCGGGCTTATACTTCCAAGCATCCCCTGCTCTTCAAGTTACTTCTTCAATAATCAATCCCCTGCACAATAATTTACATTTCTGTGGAAGAAGTCCTAATTGACTTTGCTTTTCAATGGCATCCTACAAGTTAACACCTGAAAGCAATCTACTACAGATGACAGCACCAGAGAACAGCAGCCTGAAAAATGGAAGATGTAAGCAGCTTACAACTTGATCATTTGGATATTCTGGAGGCACAATGGAATCAAAGTTGTGATATTATATTCCCAGGAGCGGTATAGAGGTACAAGTTCAAATATTTAATAAACCACACATAGAGCTGATTTTGTAAATCAGACCTCCAGTCAAAAATACTTGTGTCCAATTCTGGGTAATTCACTGTTGCAATTGTCTAGAGACATGTTGAATCTGAATATGTAAACTAGTTATTTATGTTGTAGTTATTTACAGTAAATTATTCTTCCTCCAACAGAGAGCAGTTAAGTTTAAAAGAGAATGATGTGCACAACACACATTGTTTTTCTGAATCAAATGTATGTTTTCTCTAACTCAGGTACAAATAGGAAAAAAGATGGAAATATTAGGCCTCCCTAGGGGAGCAAGGGGTTGAGCGCCACACTGTGGGCTTCTGCAGCCACTGCAATAGGAGTTCAATCCCCGGCCAGGGGGGAGACCCACGTGGCACAGCAGACCTCTCCTATATTGCATGCTGCTCCCTTCAGCAGTGTATTTCTAGTCCATCTGCCTGTTCTGCTCCCCACTCTGCCACTGGTGAATACTCTCACTGTCCCCCCCACCGACTCTAGCCTGTATCGCAGGTCTTGTATGCATAAATAAATAAAATTTTAAAAAAATGGAAATAAGCAGAAAATATTCTAGGCTTATATATAATTTCACTTGGTAAAATAAAGAGGGAAAAGTCTAAAAAATAAATTTGTAGATTGAGTATGGGTGTTTTAATTAAGAAATAAAAATGTTTAACCACAAGTAAGTCTACATTCTAATAACCACAGAGGAGTTTCTTTAAAACACATTTATGGCTACTTTATTAGGTAAATTATAGGTCAGATGTAGAGTACTGCATTTAACACAGTGATTAATAGTTTCTGTATACTGTACAGTGTAATTTGCTTTGGACACTCAATCTCTACTTCTTAAAAATTGAGGCGCTGATATAGAGGTGTTACATAATTGTGCAAAATTTGGAATTTTGCAAGGAATCAAGAAGAGTTTGTTTTTTAAGTAAATGTAAAGTATGTATAAAAATTCACACATAAGTGGAATGTTCAGAAAAATGTGATTTTTTTTCTTTGTAGCAAACATAATAGTTGGTAAAATTTAAAATCTGGACTAAACCAATAAATATAAAAGATTTTGAGATAATTTAAAAGGAACTCACCAAAAGTATAAGTTATAGATTTTTCCTCAAAAAGCCAATAATTCCTATATCATATAAAAAAATTAGAGTATATTAAAAGAACCACAATTTTCATTAGTTCAGATTGTCCCAATAGTATGTCTGAATAAGACAGCACATGAAGAACATTAAATTTCAATTAATAAATTAATAAAGATGTGCATGCAAATATACTAAATATTTACTAAATAAAATTTAAGTAAACTAAATATAGTTTAATATAATTACACATCATAAAAAAATGTCTGCTATTAGGAGATAAAGTCATGGTTCATTACAAAAAAAAATACAATCAGTTAAGAAATATAATCATAGAGATTGTTTCTCCTATATAATTTGCCCTTGATACTTAAAAGCCTATAGCTTTTTAAAAATTGCAAATTTTCCTCAAAGCCATTCACATTTTCCTTATTTATCATGCTTCCCTGATTAGAGGATCCTGAGCTTTGTAAAGTACATATATTTATGTAATCACAAGTTATACATTTTTTAAAGTTACTTTGTGATTTGTGCTGTCATTGTTCATAAGGTAGTGCTGAATCAGTGCTACTCAGAGAAATAACTATACAAAGCAGTTTTAATATCACCTGGAAACTTGTTAGAATTGCAAAGTAAGAGTCTTATTGCTGTTTATTTTACTTTTTAAAATTCTGATTTGACTTTATTTACTCACCATTAATTTGTTTATAAAGGAACTGACAATTATCTCTATTGTAATTTGACATCCATCACTCCCCAATAATTATGATGGTGGGTGTCATTCTCTAGATGGATCATCACTAAATTAGACAATGATGACAGCTATCATCAATACATAATGTAGCAGTAATTTTACATTTCTTGTTTTGTGATTTAGATATCTGGCTGAGTATCTGTAATTCTGAACATGATTAGGGTTCAAAACCACAACCAAAACCATAAAAAAGCAATTAAAAAATCAAACAAACATCTGATATCAGTAAGATGGCAGACTAGGAAGCTCCAGGCATTCATTTCCCCCACAGATACATCAAGTAAACAACTAAAGACTGATTAAAATAGCTTTGTGGGAGATCGGCAAAGTACTCAAGGATCTGCAACAACCAAGTAAATGCCAGGAATGTCTGATAACAGATACAGAGACGGTGGGTCTACTTCCAGAGAACCACAGGACACTGTGTACACATGCGGGGATTACGTTGGAGGGCTACTGATAATGGCATTTATAATTGTTTTTTCACCACTCAACGCTGTGAGAGTACATATTGAAATTGGGCCTGATGGCACAGTAACTGGTGAAGCAGATGTCGAGTTTGCAATTCACTAAGATGCTGTGCCATCTATGTCAAAGACAAAGCAAATACGTAACACAGATATGTAAAAATAAGTCAGATAAAATTGGACACATAGTTTGGATCTCAAGTTGAAGGCCTTGAATGCAGCTGTGCTGTGGAGCACAAAAATATCAGTGGGCCTATAGATGTGTAGAATGTGTGGGTAATGCTTTGGACAAAACGCAAAATAGTAAAGCACATAAGGCCTGGAGAAGAAGCAGGGATAAAATTCTTAGGAAATGAAGACACTTAAAATTAGCCATGTCGGCAGGGGAGTCAGGGTAATTGCACAAGCAAGGTCCAAGAAAGACAAAGGGTATAAGAAGGCATGCTAACATCTTGTGTTTTCATGTTGGACTGATTATTAAATGTTCCCTTTACATGTGGCCACCTACAAAGACCAGGAGAAGCGGCTATAATTCAAATGCCCCTTTTTCAACAAAAGTTCTCAAAGCATACAAAAGTACAGGAAAACATGGTCCATTCAAAGGAACGAAAAAATCTCTAGAAACCTATTTTTAAGTTACAAAGTTTTCATAATTATTGGGAAAGACACTTTTAAACAACTATCTGAAATACTCTCCGAGTTAAAGAAACACATGGGCAAAAAAACTTAAGGAATCAGGAAGATGATCTATGAGTCAAATAAGAATATCAACAAAGATACAGGAATAAATTTTTAATGGACATTCTGGAGCTAAAAAATAATTGAGATGAAAAACTAACTAGAAGTGTTCAAGAGCACCCTCAAAACTGTAAAAAAAAAGTAAACAGCACACTTGAAACAAGGTTATTTGAAGATATCAAGTTTGAAAAAACTACCTAATGAAGAAAAGTGAACAGAAACTAAGGAATTTATCAGATGCCATCAAGTGAATCAATATACACATAGGGAAACCCCCAAAACAGAGGACAATAACAAAGTTTCACAAGAGTTTTTATAACGAAATAATAAAGCTCCTGAAATTTGGGAAAATATATGAATGTAAAAATGTAATAAGCCTAACTGTAAGTAGGATAAATTCAAAAAGATCCACAATGAAACACATTAAACCATAATATTAAAAGTCAAGATAAAGAGAATCTTGAGAGATGATACAGCTGACGTTTAGATGCTGCTGAACATTATTTGAAATATTGGGCCCTTCCCAGATCTTCTCAATGTTCAGCATTAGGGCAGGCCCAACAATTTCTTTTTACAAACTCTCTAGATAATTCAGCCATATGCTTACAATTTGGCAAACATTCTACTAAGTCAGTGCTACTTTAAGAGTGCTCTCAATGTCACCCTTGAGTTCATTTGAAAGTAAAATTAATCAGCTCTACCACAAACAATGCCTATCTAGAAAAAAGCTGAGAAACCTTTGTTTTATTAAGCTCTCTAGATGATTCTCATGCACACAAAAATTTGAGAGCCTTAACCCTAAAGATTTCAGTCTTGGGGTGACAAGTTTTGCAATTACAAAATGACCCTTTTCAGCCTCATAAGAATTTAGTGGAGAAATTATGGCTTAGTGGTTTCAGAGTTAGTAATCTGGATTTTAATATTTAACCATCTACTCACTAGTTCTGTTACATACACAATTTGCCTAATCTGTTATAATTATAAACCCAACTAGTAGTGTCTAGCACATAATGGTCCTTTTCATAATTTTCCATCATATTCATATTTATATTTACCAAATGAAGTTTATGAGACCATCTCACAATCACCTTGGTAGCCTGAACACTTAACACAACACATGTTTGGTCAAATGCATTAACCTCAGTTTTATGTTCAAAGAGTTAAGAACAGGCTTTCAAACTTAAGGGATGTATTTCACCCATGAGAAGATTAGGAGGTGGGGCCTCCCTGGTGGTGCAAGGCAGATGAGGTAACCCCATACTGAAGGAAACCTATTCCTTGTTCTGTCTTCAAGCTGAACAAGATGCACTCTATTTGCTTCATTTCTAATAGCTAGCTAAAAACCTGTAATGGCCTAAGAGTCAAATAACATTCCAAACAAAGGTTAAGAAAATAGTAAAGTCACCAGCAAAGGATGACTGCTCAGAAAGAACAAGTGGGGCTATAGCTTCAAGCTAAGTTCAAAATGAATATTATTAATTTGCTCTTCATAACACAATTGACCTTTAGATGCTGCTGAGCATCTGGGGAAACTTTTGGCAATTCACCAGATCTCCTTATTTTAACTAACTGTACCACCACTACCATCACCTCCCACGCCAAAAACCTGCCCAGTATGTCAGCACTGAATTGGATCTGTCTGGCCTCTTTTCAGAAGCAAGTGACATTTCTCAATAAGGCTCACAAGAGGCCTCACCCTGGGGTAGCTGGGAAGAATTCACCTCTTTCAGGAGAAAAACATTTGGGTTTTTTCAGGCATCCAAACCATTATCAAAATGGAAACAGGTATATTTGATATAGTTCAAAACTTAGTTTTTCCCACATAGTATGTATCTATTATTTATTAACTGAAAAATGAAAAATTTTGAGCTGAGAATTAAACATTAATTTCCTTATAATTTTCAGTTCTTGTGTTTAAACAGCAGGAATAAAGTACAGTCATCTAAGTTTAAAGATAGCAATTGTGTAGGAGAAATACTTCTTAATCCTGCTTCACATACAGAAATTTAATATTATGAAGAAGAACTATAGTTAAGACATCAATTTTACATTTTTTTCTTCAAAATATGAAAGTAGAAATTAATAAAGTGGGAGAGACAGGAACTAAAATCGCTTTTAATTATTTTTACCACTTTGCTACTAAAATATTAATAAGTACCATATAGGAATTTTTAAAAGAAAGAAATAGAAAATTATATTTCCCCTATGGGTATCAATATTCTTATGTTCCTTTTTTATTAAAATGTTAAAATATGAGTGTATTTAAAATTTTCTTCTACCAGTTTCAACATATATATTTTCTATACATACACAATATGCAATGAAGACAAAATAAATTAACAGAGATTTTGACCTTTTAGTTACAGCTGCAGTCAGGCATTATCCTGGCTATTTTTCAGAAAGCCTATGAACCAGGAATAATTAAATAAATCCAAGGTAAGTTACACTTGATCTGCATAAGTATGCATCATGCATCATTTGTGCTCTGCCTAAAGGATTTCTCTGCCTGAAATTTTTGTATGGATGAGTAAGGCAATTACTCGCCTCAAAGCCAGTCAATGTTTCTATTCATCTGCTGAAGAGAGTCTTCTTTTTCCCTAATCTTTGTGAATACAGTAGCCAGTATTTGAAGCAGTCCTCAGAATGTCCTCTCAGTACTGCTAGTTAAAAATAGACCATCCCCCTTTACACATTCAAAAGAAGTTTGCTTTAAAGGTTTATTTTGCCTGAATGATTAGACTTTGGGTCGTATTTAAAATCTTAATTTAAACTTTCATTATTCTGAATTTGTATTCTATTAATTCTCCAAAATAAATTAAAATTCTATCAAATTTATATTGGCATGGAGGAGGAGATGGGGAATGACAACCCACCTGCCAGGAAGAGACAACCAACTTCATGTACAATCTGTATAATCATTACTGCTTTGGCCACATAATAAACACTGATTCATGTTGTGGAGATACTTATTAGTATAATGAAAACATTCTAAGAATTTTGGGAATTTTATACTTGCCTCAACCAATCATAAAACATATTGATGTAAGAATTCCATATCAATAATCACAAGTGATAATTTTATCAATAAAGACCTCACCACTATTCTTTCGGTTAAGCCTTTCAAAAGACAAGATATATTTAAGAAAACTTCTTCAAAGAAGGGACACTGTAAATACCATTTTGGAAGTCCTTTCCCCAAAAAAAGCAAAAAAATAAATTAGGATAGGATGAGAGTGAAAAATAAAAACAATGTCATAATAACCCTTCCAAAGATAAATTTATAAAACCTAATCTAAAAATAAACAAAATCTACTTGATAGCATATGAATTTCATGGAGGTGAATCTAACTTATTCTGTTCATTGTAACCAGTGTCAACAAAGCTGATGCATAGTTAGATCTCATTGTTTATTGGTAAACTAATCAATCTCCAAAACCTACTAGTCCCACCCTATGATGATGATTGAAGTAAACAAATGAATAATTCATTGTGTGTATATTGAAAAATAATAACCATAATAGGCTAATTAACATCTAACTCCATCTCCTTAGATAATTATCATTTCTTTTTCGAGATTTACTCTGTTGGCAACAGTCAAGTATATAACAGTATCATTCATCTTTTAAGTGAACGTTTGCAGCTTTTGTCCCTCACTTCTCCACTTCCCCAATCCCTAGTCCTGATTCCACTAACCACTCTGTTTTATTAGGTTCAATCTTTTGATGTTCCACATATAAATTACAGCAGCGGTGTATGTTTTTTGTTTTTTCTCAATTTAATTTAATGTAATGCTCTTGAGTTCCATCCATGTCATAAAGGACAGGATTTACTTCTTTCTCATGGTTAAAAGATATGTGTGTGTGTATGCATACATATATCTGTGTTTATACATATATATAATTGACTGTAGGTATATCTTAGTTTTGAATATTGTTGCAATGGATATTCAATATGGGAATATAGATAGCTATTTGAAAATTTGATTACATTTTCTTTGACTAAATATCCAGAAGGGGGATTGTTCCATCATCTAGGAATTGTAATATTTTAAGAAAACTCCAAAGTGTTTTCAAGACAGTCTGAACTAATCTACATGCCCAATAGTACCTTGGGTTCTCTTATCTCCACATCCTCATCCACACTGTTATCTCTAGTCTTTTTGATAACATTCATTCTAACAGATATAAAGTAGTTTTCACTGAGGTTTTGATTTGCCTTTCCCTGAAAGTTAGTGAAACTCAGTATGTTTTCATGTAGTTGTTGACCATCTGTATCCCTTTTTCGAAATAGTGTATATTTAGGTACTCTGTCCAATTTTTAATAATATATTTTGGATATTAGCTGCTTATAAAATATATGATTTGCAAACATTTTCTTCCAAGAACAGGTATATTTCCTCTGTTGTGGTTATCTATATTAGAAAATTCTTTGATGTTCACAACTTTCCTTTGATTTGGCTCTCAGAGTAAGACAAGGAATATAAAAGAATTCTTTCCCTCAATAAGAGCAGAGGTTTACCTATGTCCATGTTGATTTAGATTTTAGTGATCAAATAAGAACTTTGTAAGATCTCTCAGAATATGCAAATATAGCATAACTATCATCTTGGTCTTACTCTCCTTTGTAAAGGTCATATCTGATTCCCATTCTACCAATCTTTCCACATATCAGATGTGTTATGTTAATGCTGCCTGTTACTAAGTTCCAGACTTTCTGAACAGCTGAACTCCCTTTATCTTTTCCATACCAGGATTTTGTCTGTGTTACAAAAGATATAAAAGGAAGCACTGCTTTCTCAGAGTTGAATCATTAAGATACAGAACTGGTGCTGATCTGCAATGAAAGACACTGCCTATATCCTGATGGTATATTTTAGAGAAGTTGAGCAGTAATCAAAGAAAGAAACAGCCAGTAGTGCCCTCCCTGCTCTGGACTATTCTAATTTTTGAGATAACAGAATTTTTTTCAAATATATATATATATAAAGATATATTTATTTGTCAGACAGGAACTGGAGTATAGTCCAGAGTTGTGGGAGGTGAGAGTATTCACCAGAATCAGAGTGGGGAGCAAAACAAGGAGATCAACTGAAATACACTGCTGAGGGGAGAAGCGGGTGAGGCAGGATAGATCTGCTAGGCCATGTGGGTCCCCTCCCTGGCCAGGGATCAAACTCGCGCTGTTGTGCAGTGGATGCTTCACAGTGCAGCGCTCAACCTGCTTTGTCACCAGGAGGCCCCGATAACAAATTTCTATTGAAGAAATTCAAGTGTAAAGAAATATTATGTTTAACCTATTAAATATCATAATTATAAGCTTGATTTTCCTTACTCTGATCTTATGTACACCAAGCAAGTTCTAGATGTTCATTTAGCTTCTCTAAAATTTGAGCCAAGAGGAACAGAAAGACCCTATAGAATGACCCAACTCCTGTAAGCTGTAAAACCAATTTTTTTTTTCTTTTTCAGTTTATACTTTGGCACTGTATATTATCTGCCAGTCTCTGTGCCCTCAAATAATGTGAATGTGCACCAAAGTGGTAGATAGCAACAACAAAATATTTGTACTCCAAAACCGAGTGTTGTTAGATCTTGTACCTAGAGAAATCGACCAAATGTAAAGGCTATCATTAGAAATGTAAGTAGAAAGCCAAATGCACTGAGAGCTTGACCTGGGCGTTCACCTATCTTTGAAATTCTAAATAGATAAATTTTCAGGTTTTAGCAACAGCACATCCTAAATGGAACATGTGAAAATGCTTAGCTCCTTAGTAAAAGCATTTTTCTTTTCAATTTGATACTCAAATATTTAGAGGTTTCAGGAGACAACTATGGGTTAACAACGTGTTTATGTGTGTGAGAGAGATCACACACAAGTTTATGATCACTGAAATGTAAATATTACTTTGAAGGACTTAGGAGAATGGAAAGGCATTACGTTGAAGAATAACGTCAATCTATACAAAGGAAATTCCTTTGACATGTGGAAGTGTTCTTATCTAGTGAACAATGATGTGAATCATTGCTTGAAATACTTTTCAATTCTAGATTTTTCTGATTATATAAATTTATAGGAAAGACGATGTATTCCCCTAGTCTTTAGCTTAGAAAAACATAGACTATAATACTGTATAATGGATTGTTAGGATGCAAAGAGATACAAAGTTATAGATTTGTTAAAGTCCACTATCAAGGTCTTGGTAATGATGAACGTGTTGAAAAGTAATGATGTGTATGATGAAGATCTGGTCAGTGACTATTTATTTTGTTGTCCTAAAAGTTAAGTTCTGAAATTCTCATACCTACATAACTTTTCAAAGTTTCTCAGTACAGTTATTTAATTCTTATTAATAAATGGGCTTAAGCAACACATTCATCATTCAAGTAAAATAGTCATGGAGTGTGAAATAGCAAAATATGTTTGATATATAACCATATATAAATTGTTGATCAAGACAAGGGTTAGGATATCAATGTGAACAAAAACTGCTTCATCTAATATTTAAAGAAGGAAAATAAAAGACACCATTAATTTAACAGTTATTTGAAATTTTTGGTGAGTTAGGTGAAATTAATATAGAGTAAAATATAGAAATAACAAATGAATCAAGTATCATTACTTTCCATTCACCTTAAATTTTGAAGAAAATTCTTTTGACTCCCAACCTTACTGCATTTTTGATACACATGGATAATCCATTAGCCTATTCATTTACATCCTTAATAACTTCATGAATAGTGAATCTATAGTCCACATTTTCTGCTTTTCCAAAGTGAACAAATCCAATTATTAAACTGTCTTCAATTATTCTAGATCACAAATACATACTATAATTTGCACTCCTGAAAGTCTCAACAAGATTTTAGCAAACTCTCGCATAGACTATAGTGGATTCAGAAACAGGACCTTAAACATGGTAGATTGCTAAAGCACAATGAGTTCATAGCAGATCAGGGTCATGTGACTTAGAGAAAATTCCAGACAAGGATTTGTACACTGTAATTTCTTTGCTATGAAAAGCACAGCAAAATTGGCTACTTTCTCAATAATCTTATCCATTGTTAATGGGGAGTCAAAAGAACAGCAAAAGAAGAGTTTAATAATAAACACTTTCCCTTTCTCTATCACCTACTCTACCACCCCTAATATCCACTGTCACCTCTCTCTTTCACAGAAACCTTATGTTCCCTTCTCAAATCAATTTGGATGATCATTAAAAAGAATGCATTAATACTAGTTCAATTCTCAGTCCTGAGTTTGTGTATACATACATATATATACATGCATACATATATGTATATACACACATATATGTATAGCTCATTAAACATTATAGGTAGTCACACTGTGAAATAAACCATATTAAAAATTTTCAGACTCAAAACCATATTGTCTCCACATGTATACCTTGAAAATAAATTCAGTTAAATTTTCCCAACATTACATTTATAACATTAGTATTTCCCAGAATCCTGGAAGAATTAAATTCTTTTCTTATTTTGAAGCAAAAATATTACCACTAAAACTGCATCAGCTAAAATCTCCACAATATTATTAAATACTATTTCTGTGTAAACTTTAATGTTTGCATACCAGTATTAGGAGCTATAATAACTCTTTCTGAGAGTATTTTATTATAAAAATAAAACACTAGGGTTGTTTCCTTCTGCAGTAATGAAAGAGAGTAAATACAAATAAATTAAGTACAGACTTTGATTTAAGTTTATTTATTAAAGCTAATGTAAAAGTTTCCCTAAATGATACATAACTATAGAATGCATAAAAATTAACATAAATATTTTAACCTGTACACAAAAAAAAAAGGCAAGAAATGAGAGACAGGGAAAATGCATCATTAACTACAATATATCATTATTTTATTTCCACTAATACTTTAAGCACAAATTACAAATGTGACTATAGGGCAAAGAAAATCTGCTATAATGTAATTGCACATGGAAGCCACAACCTAAATTGTTCTTGGGTTATATTTGCAGCAATTGCAGCCCTAGGTACAAGACTGTGAGACAATAGAGAACAAGGCATTCTCTTTTTCCATTCCTAGCAAAAAAAAGAGAAAGTCAGAAAGGAGGACTGACCAATTTAACAATGGTCTCTGCTTGCTGAGATCAATCGATCTTTAATCCACCAAGTGTGGTGCTGCTTACATGCTTGAAATGAAAAGTGTTTCATCTAACAATGGGATGTCTTTCCTCATTGGAGTTCTATGTAGAAAGGTCACTGGTGTAACTTGCACACATTCTGAAGAATTAATATATACTAAAGAATTTTTAAAATAAACCAGCATATAGAGATAGTGACCCAGCTATAGCCTCATTTGTATTTCTTATTATATCTTAATTATTACCTGTCTGAGTATTTGGTAAGTTACTCCACAATTCCAGTACTATACACAATTAATCTTTCAGGTCATGAAATAGGAGATACACTTTCTTTTATAAGGACAATGAGCACAACAACAACTTCATAGGTGATGTGTCAAGTTGAGATTAACTGTGCATCACTGTGAAAAAGCAGCTAGCCAGGATCTCTGTCACTTACCTAGTTATGACTAAATTCACAATGCTTTGGTTTCTTTAATCACAGAGTTCATATAAGGATCAACTTCGTAGTGTTGCAATAGGGTTTATTTATTAATTTTAAAGATTTATTTATTTATGCATATCAGAACTGGGGTACAGGCCAGAGGGTGAGAAGATTCACCAGAGACAGAGTGGGAAACAGAACAGGTGGATAGACTTAAATACACCGCTAAGGGGCTGAGGGGAGGGGCTGAGGGGTGCAGCAAGAGAGACAGGAGAGGTCTGCTGCACATGTGTGTCAGCTCCCTGCCAGGGAACAAACGAAAAGTGTTTCACTGGTGCTACAGTGGCTGCAGATAGCTTCATAGAGTTGAGACTTAACCCCTTGCACCACCAGGGAGGCCCCTGTTGCAGTAGAGTTTAAATGAGATCATGAGTTTTAAAGCAATATATCTTAGTTAACTTTTATGATAATTAGTAACAACTACACATCAGATGTTAGAATGAATAAGAAATATTACTGAAAAACACAAATTGATATATTTATGGGCAATTTTAGTTTGGGAAAATTTTAAAGGGAGGGAGAATGAAGGGAAATGATCTAAATGAAAAAGTAGAAATATGCTGCTGGTTTAAATTTCTTTACTCCATTGGTCTTAGTCTGAATTTCTTTGTATGGTACTGTAGCTCACATTTATAAAACAAGTATTTTAAATCATAGGTTTTATCTTTGTTGCATCTATATCAGAAGTATTTCATTTTCTTATGGCAACATGCAACATAGTTCATCTTTTAAAAATACAAAATGTATTTATTTTCACTCCCCAGTGAGTCAAAAGCTAGTTTTGGCCTGTTGCATTGGAACAGGTTAACATATTTGCCTCACAGATGATTTTTGTACCATTAATTAAAAGTACAGGAAAAAAAAAGTACTTGGTGCCCAAAGGCCTGACAGGCTATGTTTTTACTTATTGAGGTCATTCACAGCTTATAAACAAGACAATTAATAAGGCCTTTAAAAGATAATGCATTATTTATAAAATGATGGGCCCTGTCTGTTCAAATGGCTTAAAAGAAATATGGCCAGGTTAAAAAAAAATCGGAGTGTTATGGAGAACAGTCATGTTGTGAAAGTCATTTGCATTTGTAACAAAAAAATTAATAGGGTATATCATTAACATCAAAGATTACATAGAACTACATAGAATTGTAAGCATGTTGATCTATATTCTCCTTATTTCGATGCATGCTTTGCTTGGAATTGCTTAAAAGTTGAACACAGTGGAGACAATTGATAGTTACTTCACTTATAATTAAGACATAGTCAAAATTAATTATCCTATGAATATACACTAAGGGACCCAGGTTTTTTAGCAATGTTGTGGTTGATTATAAACTATCCCAGATATTTGGCCCATCTCCTACCTGCTAATCGCACCCTATAGACTAGATATAAACATTGACCTTGCAGTAAAAACTTTTCTAAAAATAATCTCTGATCAACACAACCTCTAATGAAATTGTACCATATACCTTTACACGTAAAATAAACAAGCAATAGTGACTAATTATTATTTGGACTTAAAAATTCTCAGCTAATAAAAATTAGTGTATAACAAATACTGTTAAAATAATTAGCATGAGAACAATTAGTCAACATAGACTTTCATTTACTGTCACTTCCTAGTTGCTAAATTTTCAGTAAAATTGTCATGAAATGCAAGGTTCTTATTTTCCTATACAGCTTACATGAAAGCTTTACTTGCTGTTTTCATAGTCTGATGGCAACATGCAAAGGTCATCTTGTCTTATGGCAGTGAACCAGAATCCCACTGCTCTGTGCATATCAAATCTCTTTATACAAGGACATAGAACCAGAGAAAGACAAAATGTCTTTAGAAGATCCTCTGATATTAATAATCACCCTAAATATAAATAAACTGAACTCACTAATCAAAAGACAAAGAGTGTCCAGCTGGAGAAAATAAAACCCAACCTTTGCTGTCTCCAAGAAGCTCATCTCAACTTTAAAGATAAATATAAGGTCAAAGAAAATGGTTGAAGAATAGTCTTCAACCATACAAAAAGTTAGGGCCAACCATACTCATATCAGATAAAATAGACTTCCAGCTAAAAAAGGTAACAAGAGATAGGGATGAACATTATATAATGCTTAAGTGAACAATACACAAGCAAGATATAAGTCATCAATATATATGCATCAGACAAAGACACATCAAACCACTTAAGGGAACTATTATAATTTCTGAAAACAAACAATGGGAACACAACAATAGTGGTTGATATGTCAACATACCACTTACACATATGAATAGATCAACCAGACAGAAAATAAAAAAGTTAACAATATCTGTAAGTGAAAAATTTAGATCACACGGGATCAATGGACGTCTATAGGACATTGCATCTCCCAAAAGTTCAAATAAATAATCTTACCATTCACCTTAAAGAACTATAAAGGGAAGAACATAGAAAACCAATGAGCATAAAATGAAATGAAAATAGTTGTGAAGATCAATGAAACCAAACCCCCCTGGTTGCTTTAAAAATTCTCTCTCTCTCTCTGTCTCTCTCTCTCTCTGTCTCTCTCTCTGTCTCTCTCTCTCTCTCTCTCTGTCTCTCTCTCTCTCTGTCTCTGTCTCTGTCTCTCTCTCTCTCTCTCTGTCTCTAACAAACTGAACAGTCACATGCAAAAGAATGAAACTAGACCACTACCTTACACTGCCTATACAAGTCAACAAAAAAATGGAATAAAGGCTTAAAATATAAGACTGAAACCATAAAATGCATAGAAGAAAGCATAGGTAAAACACTGTATAACATTAACTTCAGTGATGTCTTTGTGGATTTGTTTCTAACAGCAAAAGTAATTAAAGAGAATACACACAATGGGACTAAATAAGACTAAAAAGTTTATACATAGTTAAAGAAATCATCACTGAATCAAAAAGAGTGCATATTGAGCGGGAGAAAATATGTGAGCACTATAACTGGTAATGGACTGATAACCAAGACCTACAAAGAACTCATATGACTCAGAAAAAAGAAAGAAAAGAAAGAAAGAGAAAGAAGAAATACCTACTCATGTCCTCATACCATTTAAAAATGTTAATATGGAATGACTGTAGGTAAGTTAAACTATAAATTCTTTAGAAGAAAAGATGAAAAATCCTTGAAGGATAAAAAAGTCTTATATATTTTATGATTATGATTATATAACTGTATATACTTGTTAAAATTAATCAAATTGTGTATTTAAGAGTGGTGAATTTTATTGTGTGTAAATTGTATATCAATAAAACTAACTATAACTGTATCCTGTCATTCCATTTAAATCTTCCTTATTAAACTTGATTATTACAAGTTGGCAGGGCTCATTTTTTTATGACTCTGACACTCTACTTACTGCACTAATACAGCAACTTCCTCTTCAATAAGTAGTAAGTTATTCAGGTTATTAATTTTTAATACAAATTTGTCAGCACAAAAGAAAGGACAACCTTTAAACAAACTCCACAATCCTGCTTCACAGTGAAGAACAGATTGCGAATAATTACACTTCATAAATATGACAATCAGTAATTTAAAAGTACACATATAAAACTAATACCAGACATAGAGGTTATCCCAGGCTTAGGATTGTAGAACCTCTAAAGTGTTATCTTAACCTATAAACACCTTGGTTATTTTAAAAATTTTATTATTGGATATACTTCATTTTATAATCATAGAGAAAACATTTTCCAAACAATTTTATGTTTTAAAATATTCAGTGAAGTTTACAATGGAATATTATGCATATGTATTTATATACTAATGGGTTATACTATGTAGACTATAGTATTCATTTAGTTGGTATTATCTTTTCTTACTGACAATATCAGTATAAACAACAAAAGTCATAAGATCATATGTACTTTTTAAAATAAGACTTTCAGTACTTTTGATACCACAGACACATCATATTTCTGGGTGACTTATGCGATTTCACCAAGAAACACAGCTATAGTGGAGTTTCAATTCCAAACTAGCATTGATCATATAATGTGGTATCTATTAGCAAATGAGCCACACTAAGAAGCTACCTTTTCTCTGATGGTTTCATGTCTGTATTATTTCCAATACAATCACTGAAATTCCCATTCTTACTTCTAACTAATAGAGACAGTAAAATAGGGAGGAAAAAGAAAAATAAGTCTCAAAAACATAAAACCAGCAAGCATATTTTCTTACCCTTTCTTTTGAAATGAGACCCAACATTTCACTCAGTTCTGAAATAAAAATCAGCCCTTGCTTCATTAAAGCACCTATTTCCAATTCCTACTGAAATAACTTGATTTTTTTCTGAGTGAATTAAGAGAAAACTGAAGTTTGGGAGATATACTGGATGTCTGTTTAGAAGCAACCATATAAAAAGTATCAAGGAAAAGTAAACTTCTTTGTTCATGGTCTAGCTCATGAAAAAAAAAAAAAAAGACAAATACAAAAAGTATGCATAATATTGTTTGTGAGAGCCAAATTCCAGTTTCATCTCCATAAGATTAACCTTTTCACTTTTTTATACATAGCTATTTTGGTTATAGCTTTTGTGGGGAAGAGGATAGAATTCTCAAAATCAAAAGAGTATGAAAAAGAAATCAGATGAGAAAAAGGACATAAACTTAGTCATAGAAATGCAGTTATTCAAGACCCTTGTATCACCTTTCCTAAAAAACTAACAGCAAAAGAGCCAGCAATACTCACAAATCAGGAAGGCAAATATTTGTAATTAAGCACATTAGCAGGGAAAATTAAACCTGGATCAAAGGCTAATTGCCCAAGGTTAACTATAGAAATATTTAAGTGATATAATTTCTCAACACATGTGGAATAGATGATAACAAATGTGAGGCTTTCCTCTGTAGTAGATTATTTTGCAACACAAACCTATTTCGCCAGTGTTAAGTTTATTTAGCTCTTGTGTGAGAAGTCATGGAATGGGCCCACTGAAACATGAAACTGATATTTGCTTTTCATTTACAGAATATGTCTCAAGAAGTCACAGTTGTGGGAAAAGCCTGAATTCCTAAATCATAAAATGGTTTGCACTGCACAGTTTTTAATAGCTAAATGTGTTCTTGTATTTTTCCAATTTTCATCTACATGCCTGAAAATTGAAGACATACATTTTTATACATATAGAATTGAAACACTACATGCACACAACAGCAGTAAGCAAGCCAAAGGAAGTTTATTTAAAGAAACAGGCTAGCTCCTGGTAGCAAAACCATAAGGGTTAAAACAAACAATCAGAAAAAAAAAAAAAACAAACTAGCTCCAGCCAGCAGCAAGCAAGCTTGAAAAGATTTATATAAATACTGACTTCTCCATAAGCCAAATCATCCTAAAAACCTATCTTTCAATATATTATGCATGTGTATATTTATACATATATAAACATGCATTTATATTTATATATTTGTATTTATATATAAATATATAAATAAATATATATTAAATATATTTATAAATTTATGTGCCTCTTAAATTCGAGATCTTATACTATATTCAATCTTATACAAGTCATTCAACTAGTATTCATTAAGAACTACCTGCTATCACTGGGCCAGCAACATGCCACCTGTGCATAAAATCATGGAAAAGAGAGAGTAACTTCAAAATGCTCAATGTTCCAATATTCTAGAAGGATGTCACCTAAAGCTCTGGTTCTGACCACAACATTGTATGAAATGTGAATCAACAAGTGAATTTTTAATTGGACAAATCTTTCTACCAAAATAGAATGTCTGCTGAATTTAGAGACCATAACAAGCATTTCATAAACATTTCATTTACACATCACATTCTGAGAATTACTCATATAGACTAAGTTCTCCTTTCCTCATATTCTTCCACTGTATTCGCCTCTTCTACTTTTTGCTGATTATTTCCTCACTCCCCAAACCATATTTTTAGTGTAATATTTGGTGGAGTTATAGAGCTACAGAGATTCTTTTCACATTTCCCTGTCTCTGTCTCAAATTTCTACCTGAGGTATTGCCAGTCTACCATCCGTTAAATGTCCATTTCTAGTCTAATATGTTATGGCCACGCAGAAGTCACATGGCATAAGAACGTCTTCTGATGGTATTCTCTGATGCATAAAAGTTTTTATTTTTAATGAAATGTACTCAAATATTTTAATAGTGGTACCAAGAAATCACTGTGTAACCAAAAGAACAAAGTTTTACTCTTGTATTTTCTTTTTAAAAAGATTTATTTATGCATACAAGCACTGGGGTACAGGCCAAAGGTGGGGGGTAGGTGAGAAGATCCACCAGAGACAGAGTGGGAAGCAGAACAGGCAGACAAACTGAAATACACTTCTATGGGGAGGGGCGGGCAGGGCAGGAGAGATCTGCCACACCATGTGGGCCGGCAGCAGGGATTGAACTCGTGCTGCAGTGGCTGCGGTCTTCTTCATAGCACAGTTGCTTAATCCACTGTGCCACCAGGGAGGTCCCTCTTGTATTTTCTTCTAACGCTTTTACAGTTTCTCTGCGATAAGGGCAGCATGACTCTGTATATATACTTTACTGAACTCTGTACATATACATTAGAACTGTCTAAAAAATGGCTTCTGAGTACACAGATTCAAAAAAGCACCTGTAAAAAATAAGTGGTGTAATAATTATTCAGGAATGAAAAAATGTCTTCTCTATACAGGGCAGAGAAGATCAGTTTGCATCAAAGCAATTGAATAGACTGTGGTTTGAGTGACATTATCAGAAGGAAGCCATGATAATATTTTGATATGTGGAATACATTTTAATTCACAATCATGACTGCACTGAATTCTCACAAGAAGCTTCTGATAAGGAGAAACTATTTCCACATTGACAGAAAAGGGAAATACACTTGAAAAGAACAACCCTTTGTTTTGTGTCTCTATATTCCACAAATAAGTGAAACTATCCAGCATTTATCTTTTCCATTCTGCCTAATTTCACCTAGAATTGTCATCTCCAGTTCCATGCATGCTGTTGCAAATGGCAAGAGTCCATCCTTTAAAAAAAAAATCACTAAGTATCCCATTTTGCATATATACCATTTCTTCTTAATCCAATCATCTGTTCTTGGGCACTTAGGTTATTTTAAATAGTGCTGCAATGAACACTGGAGGACATGTATCCCTTCAAATTAGTAGTTTAGTATTTCTTGGGTAGATACTTACATGTGGAATTGGTGGATCATATGGTAGATCTATTTTTAATAGTTTGCAAAACCTTCATACTTTTTTCCCTATATCAGTATAAATTTCCACTAACAGTGTATAAAGGATCCTTTTTCTCCATACCCTTGCCAAAACTTACTGTCCCTAGTCTTTTGATATTGGTCATTTTCACCAGTGTGAGATAGTATTTCATCATGGTTTAGATTTATACTTTATTGGTGACAAGTGAAAATAAGACCATGTTCTAGCTGTAGGATATCTTTAAGTCTTTGGAGAAATGCCTATCTAGCTCTTCTGCCCAATTTTTTTTCTAAAGATTTATCTATTTATGCATACAAGAACTGGGGTACAGGCTAGAGGTGGGGGCAGTGAGAAAAGTCACCATTGAGAGTGGGGAGCAGAGCAGGTGGATCTACTGAAATACATTGCTGAGAGGAGCAGCGGGCGAGGCAGGAAAGGTCTGCTGCACCATGTGGGTCAGCTCCCTGGCCAGGGATCAAACTCATGCTGCAGTGGCTGCAGATAGTTTCATAGTGCTGAGCCTTAAGCCCCTTTGCCACCAGGGTGGCCTACTTCTGCCCATTTTTTGATCAGATTATTTTCTTTTTTAAAGTCATATGAGTTTTTGTAGCTCTTAGCTATAAAACCCTTGTCAGATGTATGGTGTGCAAATATTTACTCAAAGTCAGTGTGGTATCTTTTTGTTTTAATAATAGTTTATTATTAACTTCTTTATTAATAACTTCTATGCAGAAGTTACTTAGTCTAATAGTCCCATTGGTTTATATTCCATTTAGTTACTTTTGCTGTTAGAGATGAATCCACAAAGCCATTACTGAAACCAATGATCTGGAGTGTTTCACCTATGTTTTTTTCAGTATCTTTTATAATTTCATGCCTTACATCCAAGTCTTTAATCAATTTTAAATAATTGGTGAGAGCTAGTAATCTAGTTTCATTATTTTGATGTGGCCATCCAGTTATCCCAACACCATTTACTGAAGAAACTGTTTTCTCTAGTGTATACTCTTGGTTCCTCTGCCATATATTAATTATCCATATAAGTGTGTCAAATTTTTATTTTATTGATGTATTTATATGATAGTATTTTATCATAAAAATACCAGATTTTTATGATAAAGTTAACAACAGAAGATGAAACAATTTACAATATCAATTACATACAACTATGAAAGTTTAAAAATTTGTGCTTCAAAATGGACACAATTATTTTACATATTTTCTTTCTGATATATTTAACAATAAACATTTTAAATTGATTTAGAAATATTGCAAAATACATTGTTCTTAATTTATGCCATATTTTTAATAAGCTTCAACTACTGAAAGAAAAACATATAAGGAATTCAAATAAATATAGTGTGGTATCTATTCAGTTATATCTCTCTTACTAAAATGACTAGTGTAACAACTGTCCTTCGTAGTATCCAAGGGAGCATAATGACTGCAGAGTCCAAATGACTTTGTTATAAAAACATTTTCTCCAATAACATAATGTCATGTACAGAGTTTAAGGAAATTGCTATAGAGTGCAGAACAATAACAAAATAACTGGCAGAATTTAAGAATCATTATTGTTCTCTTAGATCCTTGGAATAGCAAATAGTATATTGTGCTAAATTATAAACTGACAGCCCTTAAAGTTGAGGCATTTTACGATGTTATTCAGTATCACTACATTTGACTGTGTGACTAATTCAGGGTTTCACTGGTCCCTAAAAAATGGAGTTCAGATACACTAGGTCGCCCACAGGTAAAACTGAGACTGTTTTAGGTACTTTACTGTACAGTGACTATTTATCCTAATTCTGAAACAAACAAGCAAAAATGGAAGATGTTATTTCTTTAGGAATTTAGTTCCAGATTTTTCTTAGGATCTAGGTCATAAATATTTTGTATATACAATTGTGTGTAATTTTTTTTTGCATAGTAATACAAGATTTGTATTATTTAGTCTCACTGAAATTAAATTTTCTTTCTGAAATGTGTTTTGTGAAGTCAAAAAAGAAATACAACTTTTCTAAATTTTAAACTTTAAACTTTTGTTGGCATGTACTTCTGTGCATGGAGGGGCACAGGTCAATAGCATGATATCTTAGCCAAGTGCTTTATGAAAATTATCATATTAGTGCAATCCTTGGAGCAAAACAGCAGTGAATCAGAAATATTATTAGCACCTTTTTAATAAAGGCTAAAAAATAGAAAATGATTAATGTGTATCTTAACAAAAGATGATCTTGCCAAAATCTCTCTTGCTTGCCTTTACAGTGTCACCAATAAAGGTGATTGCATCTCATTGAATATTTCACAAAATTCTCAGAGTAATCCATCTAACTGGGGGCTGTGCCTCATAGCACTGGAAATAAATGGCATCATTAAATTCCTAGGAAGTAATGTCTCCTTTCTTATTAATGTGACTACTCCTGTGACAGTCTCCCCTCAGACCCTCAACTTAGAATTGTTTTCTCTTTATAAGACATGGCTTTTGAATCTTGTATATGGCCCATATTTAAAAGAAAAAATAAAATGCATTTGCCTGTGGAACTATAAAAGCAGTTATTAGATAAAACATAGGGGAAATTAGCTTAATAAAATGTCTTTTTAGCTTTTCAGAAAAAAGAATATATTCTGGCTTGTGTCTCGCCACCCACCATTTCAAATTATACTCTTGAGATACAAGTGACATGATTCATTAGCAACCTTAGTGAACTCTCCATTTCTTCAAAGATGATTGTCCTAAATTTAGATTGGCCAAGTTGTGTTTATCTTTATTCCCTATTCTCCAACTGCCAACCTGCTATTTGAGTGTTTTCTTATTATCAATAACTATGGTAAAAGCCAAGAGAAAAGTGGACTTGTAATTGGCCTCACCACATATCCATTAAGAAAAAAGGAGATCGGCAGAGTTCACTTCCAGATGAAACTTAAGAAAGATGTTTCTGTTCCCAGGAAATGACAGAAACTTAAGAATTGCTTACATGGCATGAAGTTTATAAAGAAAAAGCGTCTGCATGCATTTTATATACTATCCAGAAAAAAGAAAAAAGTTTGATATCTACAATTAAAGTGACATATAAGGTATGTTCTCCTATATCATGTGAACATGGAATAATCCTATAAATTTTTTAATCTCAGTTTGCCATATACATAATATTTGTGACACTATTTTCTTCATAGTTTTTGCAAAGTATATATAAAAGTTCACACTTGTTTAGTGGACTATACAGTGCTGGCTATACAGAAGTTACTTATTAATGCCCATCAATAATAAATTAGGTAAAAATTTTAAGTGTATGTAATACACATATAGAGAGGTATAACTAATGAGAGGAATGATATTGAGATTATTATTTAATTAGGGAACTCAATCTAGACAGTGGTGATTTGTCCCAGAGTACTTCTGAAAGAGGCACAAAGCACCTCTGCTTCAGGGTTTAACCTCCATTTTCTGAGTGTCTGTTTTGTGAAGTACTCTGTATAAAATGTTTTCAATTACAGGTGTTGAAATTCATTTCAGAAAGCCAAGAAACAATGTCTATATATACTGTCCGTAAAGCTCATTTCAATCACTGTCCTTTCCTCTTTGGTTTTCAAGATGCACCAGAATGTTTCTAATATAAAAGAAAACAAAGATTTCATTCTGGGAATAGAGTTCCACCTCCCTGAAGGGCTGAGGACCAGAGATACTAAAAGGAGTGCTGAAGTTAGTAACTAGAACATGCCTATTTTATACAATATTATGCTTGATAACAGGGAAGAACATTAAGAAGAAAGGGGTTGTAAATGTTAACTGGCAGCTAATTTTGTGTTGATCAAATGAAGAGGTGAATAAACAATTTTTCATCTCCTCAATACTTTGTATTTTCTTTCGACAAGTGTAGGTGAAAATTCAGATTTTGTATTTCCTACTTTGCATTTGAAAAGTTAGTGATTGGTAACTATTCTTTCTATTTTTCACAGCTCATGTTGCCATAAACTTCTAATTCCCTGATGGATAGTTGTCAATGAATAATTCATTTAACCAAGGCCTCTACCCTTGTGAATTTTTTATTAGCTCTTTTGGCAGTAGATGCACCTAACAATCCTTTCCATCAGAAATCTGGAGGGTCTTAGAACTTCTCTGTAGATTAAACAAAAGTAAAAAAGATGAGAAAAGTAAAACAAACAAACAAACAAAACTCTTAAGTTCAAAAAACCACCACTCTGGTCATCACACCATAGCAATAATAGACCAGATCTAAAAGTTCACCTGTGTATAAGGGGTAAAAAGAGAGATGATAGCAAGATTAACAGTTTTAATATATTAGTTGACTTCATTCTGCAGATTCTAGTGTTAAGAAACTGCTCCATGAAATGGAAGATTCTTAAGAATGAAATTTCAAATTCACTTTTTAAAATAAAAAGTGAATAAAAAATTAGGTTATATGTAAAAGTATAGTTATATAATTATATATGAAGAAAATAGCATTAAAATTAAGGCTGATTTCTAGAGTAACTATTAATTGGGGGTTCAAAGTGCATATACAAGAACATTGGCTCCCCCAGAAGCTGTGCAGAGGGAGGTTGAAGTTCTTTGTTTATTCCAGTCAATGGGACAGATCATATCAGAGACCTTCTCTGAAAGGCATTTGTAAGATGCATCTCAGCAGTCTAAAGGCTCTGAGCAGTCCTCAACAGGACAGCCACAAGTGGTTTAACCTTGAAATCCCTAAATGTAGTTCACCATAGAAATCTAATGAACGCACTAGTGTCCTACTCCAGTTAGGGAGATGACTAAATTGGTCTCATGTTTCTCGGTCTTGAGAATAAATGTTCACTATTGAGCTTTGTTTTTTAAGAACATAATTTCAAATGCCTAGTAAGGTATTCCAAAATACCAAACTTTAGTTCTTAAGTCATAAATGCTGTTTGTGAGAGCTATTTAACAACAAATAGTCTAAAATAACTGTGAAGAGAATCATGTTCATATTGGAAAGATCTAAAAGTAAACTCAAGTTGGATATCTAAAGTGACTAAATGCAAAAACTGGATTTGTTTGTCTTTTTGAAAAACAATAAAAGTACTTTACTAGAATACCTGACAGCTAGAAGGTAAAGATGAATATTTCCAAAAAATAAAAAAAAATTAAATTCATATAAGTTCATTTACTGATTCTGTCTATCCATAAGCCTATCACTTATCTTAAAATGACATCTTAAATATGCAAAAAAATGTTTTAAGAGTTTATTCTTTTTCATCAAATAAACCTAAGCAGTAACAATAACTTAGAGCAGAGCAAATTCACTCTTGCACAGATTTCAATATCATAGTACGAATCTGACAGGTATTGCAGCATTCTAGTCCCATTTGGGTATACATATCTGAGAAAAGAAAATATGGATCTTGAAGCCTTTCAAGTCTATAAAATACTTAATTCTATTCTGTTTTCCCTTCACTAGTCCAAGGTAAAGACAAGGTGAAATTAGTATAAATTTGGCATACTTATTCTTTAATGATTTCATATATTCCAGGGCAAAAGTGAAGATTTCCTGTTTGTAATATTTCTACCAACTACATAATTCAATTTTTTCTATATGACTTTATTGACTGTATCTTGTATTAAAACTAAATGGATAATCAAGATAATATTTCCATATATTTGATTGAATACTTTTCTCAACACAAATGATCTATGCAAATTTTCAAAAATCCCAACTTTGTTTTCAATTACAATAATGAACCTTAACCTTCATTTTACATTTTTACCAATATTTGTCAAATTCAATAAAAATGTCTACACTATGCATTATTCTACTGGAATCATCAAATTATCCAAACAATTTGCTATTATTTTCAAATTTCCTACACACATTTTTCACTTCTGACTTATTTAAACATGTTTTTGTTTTCAAAGTTATATTTTAGCTTTCAAGTAGATTTTGAAGTTTCTACTTCAGCTGAATAAATATTTTCAAAGGCATCATAGCTGTTCAATGGTACCTAGTGTCTCTACTGCTTATTCACTCTGTGAGAATTTAGAATCTGTCACTACATTTCTGAAAGCAGTAAAAAAAAAGCAAAAAAAAAAAAAAAGCATGAAAAAGAGTGTTCAATTGTAAAAAAAAAAAATGCAACAACCTGCAGAGAAATACTCTAAAGTCAATTTTCAGTCTGATTCCTTAAATGACTTTAAAATTTGTTCCTAGGAAAGTGCATCATTCCCACAATTTAAAAATATAAAGAATTCCGTATTTAAAACTTCAATAAGCACTTCCTGTGGTGAACTTAATACAGTATATACTGTTGTTGATTTTTACTAATGTACACCTGAAACTCATAATGCTATAATGTTCTATTGAAAAAAAGAACAGGTGTAAGGAACATTCCCACAGTGGCAAATAGGATGTGCAAAAGAATCAGAGGTGGTACGAAGATCTGAACATTTTGTACATTGTTAAGGGGGCTAGAAACTGGGTATCAGTCAGTTCATCATCAAGCAGGGTTTTGTTGTTATGAGTTTACATTGTATTTTATGGAGGTAGTAACTTACAATGCTCTGATTGAAAGGTATAGGGCCTTCCCCTTCAGGTGTTGCTATCACACCACACCCAACACCAAAGCACCTGAAGTTTTCCATCAAGGTCCACTGGAGTTTGCATTTTTGTGGTAAGAGCACTAAGAAGCCAATGAAATGAGCGTCAAGTCCAGATTTGCTCATTTGGAAAACAGTGCCTTGACTGCTGCATGGAGAATGGGTATGCAGGAGGTAGCTCTGAGGACTGTTGTACTCAGTAATTAGGGGCAACTGAGACCTCACTTTCAGAAAGCTCTAAGTCATATGCACAACCCTATTCCTGTTTGTATGTTATATTCAGGACCAAGTACTTATATAAATTATTTCATTGTCATCATTTAAAACGTATCAGGATCCCTACTGCCTTCAAATGCTTTGTTCATAGATCTGAAATGCTACAAAATAAATATTTCAAAAGTTTAAAATTACTATACCTGTAACATCAATTTGTTGAGACTTTACAAATATCAAAATGCAAATCCCATTTAGGCTGCAGCTCAATGATATTTAAAGCACTGTAATGTTGTGAAAGAACATGAGCATTTTTTCAGTATGGTGAACTGGGTTTGAAAAAAAAAAAAAGGAATCACAAAGTAGGTACTATGGTTGGCAGCCTCTATGATGGGACCCATGAATCTCCCTTTTGGTATTTATGCTTTTCTATATTCTGCTCCCTTTGAATGTGGACTGAATTTTTTCCTTGCTTCAAACCAATAGAGATAGCAAAAATGATGGACTATAACTTCCAGTTTAGATTACAAAGACTGGCTTCATCTCCCTTCTCACCCCACCTCCACCTTCTCTCTTTGCTCACCCTGGGGAAAGGAGGGATCCTATCATGAGAAATCCCTGTGGAGCATCCTGCAGAACAAAAAGCAGAGAGAGGGCTCTGGGGCACAACCAGCAAGAGACTAAGACTCACATGAATAAATGTGGAAGCATTTCTCCCCTAAACTTCCAAGATTGCAGCCCTTGCCAACAACTCTACTGAAGCCTCATTAGGGACCTTTAAAAAGAGTGCAATGGATTCCTACCAAAGAAATAATTACAATAAATGTTAGAAGTTTTAGGCCATAAATTCAGTGATAACTTGTTATGTGGCAAAGAGATAACTAATTTAAGTTCTGTGTAATCTTACAAGCAGAATAAAATATTACCAGCATCAAGGTACACACAGTTTAAGACAGTTCTAATGAAATGACAGTATCAATAAAGTTTGGTTAAAGCCACATACAGGTTTACAAACAGATTCATAAAAGAATTCAGCTTAAATATTGAGTGCCAACTTTATGTAAATATGCATGTCATCGATTAAGATGTCTATGAGCAAGACAAAGCCCTTGAACTACCGTAGAAAACTGAAAAAAGTAGGGAAACATACATATTTTATGATGACAAAGGGCAGAGAAGTATAAACACAACTGATAGAAGCACAAGCTACAAGGGAAACAGGGAGAGGATATTAAATCTGATGGAAGCTCTGGGAAACTTCTTATAGACTGAGATTTGAGATGCATTTCTTAAACTGGTAAGGGAATATATTTACCTATAGGACAAAAATAAGTAAAATATATGACTAAGTATCCTCACCCTCAAGGTGGACAGTAAAGAATAAGCAACTGTAACAGGAATAAAAGACGTTTGTTTTGTTTTGACAGCAAAAACAGAAGAAAAAAAAAAAAAACAAGGGCAGAAGTATGTGTGAGGAGAGAGAAATTTTCTAGGCTATCACAGACTGGTGAAAAGTGGTGTTGAATACAGCCATATGATAATGAAGATACCCTCACTTTCAAGAATTTGTTGAGAAGTCACTTTGGATTCAGCGGATTTCTTTTCTTAAAAACAATTATCTGCTATCCAAAACATTCTTATGAATTTAGAAATTTCTCCAACAATTACATCTCATAAAACAGAGACATACCTTTTTTGCAGTAATTTATCACTTAATTGCATATATGTATATATGTTAAAAGTCAGTTTAACTAAATTCCCCCCAGTCAGTCACATGAAAGTGCAACCTAATAATCTGTCTCTGACTTAGACATACAGATATATCACAGATGCATAATTTGCTTCGAAGTTGACAATTGAAAATGTTCATGTCCAATAGACATCCTTAGTTCCTTTTCACTTATAAATACCATCATCTCTCTAGAGTCTAGAGCCATCTTTTTCAAACAAATTGCAAATATAACATCTTAGATGTTTTCAGCTAGTAATATCTTAGAGGGATGTGAAAGCACACATGTCCTCTGACATTGACAGTAATTAGCACCCTAAAAATGAATGTTTTACCCTATAATAAAAGAAAAACTGGCTCCTTAAAACATAAGATAATGCAACTAATTCTCCCCATCCCAAAGAATCAAAATCATAAGGACCTATTTATAACATTTACAAAATAACTTTTTTTAATATATGATCACTATGAATATTTCAAGCTACTAGGTCTTCCTGAATACTCTTGTGAATTAATTTCTTAGAACATAAAGGTTAGCCAAATTAGTATCAACATCAAATATGAAGCTGATTTGCATAGTTCTCAAACATTGTGACAAGAGACAAAGTTAAAACCATTCAACAGAGTAATAAGCAGATGCTACACTTTCTAAACACTTTAGCAGTTATGTTCTGTACTATTTACTTAGCATGTGCTAGAGTATACAATATCAAGCAGTTGGACCAAATTTCTCAAAGTTGTATTTTATAGTGAATTGATATGTATACGTGTCACTGATATTATTAATTATCTAATGAGTTGCTACCAGCCCTTATCCTCAATGAAACAGTTAAGGTATCACACATAGTGAAGGGAGTATTATTTGTGATTTATTTTTAAATATGTGTGCGGATGTATGTGCTCAGTAGGTTTAAATGTGTATCTATTTTATGTTCATGTCTCCTATTTAGACTTGTCTAAATATGCATCTAAAAAGAATTCTATAGTAAATAAATTTTCATAATGGGTAACATAAGACACTGAATAAAAATAGGGAAGAATCAGATGCATATAAGGGGAGTCCAAACCCAAAACGAAAGGACAGAATGAAGACACTGGGAGAATATCAACACATATGTACTGAATGAGAAAAATGGGGAATGTCCAGCTTCCAAATTCACAGTGCTGCCTGCTTTCCCTTTGATACAGCGCCCTGACACCATGCTTCATTGTGGGTATCTTTGTGGGTCACTATAAAATGCAAGAATAATCAACAGCAGGTTGCAATTCCAGCAAGTTGTGTCCCCTGGTAATATGAAAGAAAGATTTGGCTTTCTTCAATAGGTAAAATAGAAAAAGTGGTACCCTTAATAAAATCCCCAAATGGTATTTTTTTCTGAATTTGTGATTTTCTTATGACCATTTCCTTTCTTGTTCTATTGCACTGCCCAGAGTTTGGTATCCACATTCCCCATACATTATGTAAATAGAGCTTTATATTTTACAACAAATATGACATATGAATAAACATTAAATAGCTTACAGAACTGAAATAGCACCATCTGTCCAGACAATATCATCCAAAATATATGACATCTTTGTCTACTGCACTTCTCAAAGTATATTTGGAATTTGTTATGTAAATTATCAAAACAATACAAAATATTACCATGCATATTTCTTATGGCAAGATAGAGGGGAAGATACCAGCTCTTCATATAGTGATGTCTTTCAAAACTTTCTAAACACAGCGGCGTTCTGTGGAGTCTGTCCATTGGACATCAATGCATCTACTGTCTCACTACAGTGGTTCCACATCAAATAGACTTGCTCTGGGTGCTTATGTTCCAAATGAAGTCAGGATGATTCTATTATACCTCATACAATATCTCCACCAGCACCCCATCCAAATAGATTGAAATTAAATTAACTGAGTCTAAGATCATCTCTATTTAGTGTGGCTAGGGCTGTCTGATAGAAAACATAGGTGTGGTTATTTAAGATCCAAAAGGGGGCCTCCCTGGTGGCGCAGCAGGTTGAGCACCGAGTTCGATCACCAGCTAGGGAGAGGACCCACATGGCACAGCAGACCTTTCCTGCCTTGCCCGCTATTCCCCTCAGCAGTGTATTTCAGTTGATCTGTCTGTTCTGCTCCCTGCTCTGTCTCTGGTGAATCCTCTCACCTCCCATGCCTCTGGCTGTACCCCAGCTCTTGTGTACATAAATAAATAAATCTTTAAATAAATAATAAAAAAAAAAGATTCAAAATGTAGGCACCCTGCCTCATGCTTTTTAATTTATATTCAAATGTCACTTGTTCTGCCTTGGTTCCTTTGCTTCACACCTGCTTTCAACTTTATTGCTCAGCATTTTCAGTTCCATATTTCAGTAAGATGGCTTTATCTCAGTTTCAGCACCAGATCTCTTCTTCAGGTCTCCCCATGCATCAGTTCTGCAGACCATTAACAGGTCTTCACTACTTCCTTGTCAGTTTTCTACAACTGAATCCAAACTACTAAAAACCCAAGACTATCTTCACTTGAGTTCAAATTGAGACAGATACTATTCAACTAATAGAAACTGATGGGTATTTGGTATCTTGGAAGAAGGTCTGTGCCTTCTGAGAAAAGTTACAATACTATAACTAAATGTTGCAGAATACATAACAAAATTAAGAAAAACAAAATACTTCTGCTATATAATTGGTAGACTATGGGAAACATTAAATAGAGATATGAGGGAAATGTTATATAACCACTGGACATGAATGACACACCTTTCAAAACCATCACTTTTAAACATTTGCTTCTGGTTTCACAACAGACAAAATGTTGGCTTCTGTACAAATAAACTCACATGCCCTATCTAATATACCCAAAAAAATAGGTGGCAATTTTATTGTCTCTTAAAAAAATCCCAAGTGATGAATTGGCTTGTTTAAAAGGTTGGGATAGAAATGCCAATACAGCTAAAAATGCTCCAGGCTAAATGGAAATTTCCCATGATCCCAAGACAACATATTTGCCCATCAAGGTCCATTTAGCCCTGCCTCATCACCATGAGTTTCCTACAGCATCCATAAGGTACACATTAGAAATAATAGGAATATCTAATTAATTGTTTGGCTATGTACCTTTTTAGCCAACCAAAACTTTTTAATCTAGAGCTCTTTAAAAGAAATCACTCCTGTACAAATTTTCACTGTTAGCAGTGAAAATCCTGAATGGCATAGGTTCAACTAATCCCATGATGCAAGTTAAAAATCTTAAATATGCTTTTTCTCAAACCATACAGATCATACTCTTAATTACATTTTGCTGAGATATTTGGGATTTACTGGCTATGAAATATACTGTTTCAGTCAATGCATCCATGTAGTATGCCACTGTTCTACTTCTGTTAACAAGGACAAACCAAGGGCAAATACTAATTATTATCTGACACAGTTTTACGTTGTGTTCGGCTTTGAAAATAATTCCATAGTATGCTCCAATTCCTTTGTCCGTTTCCTGTATAATTTTTAATTTAATGAACTAATGAACTCAAGGAAAGGTTTTGGCTTTAAAAATATTTTCCTTTCCCTATATCTTAGTTTCATCTTCATAAGAAAATTTCTAGTGAAGATATATTATGAAGAACAAGCTAAGAAAATTATAACAGTAGAACAGAAATACAAAAGGGCTTTAATACGCTACATCTCCATCGCTTTTGCTTCGGTAAGCACACTATTACTAGTTCGGATAACCATCTGATGTTCAGGTCTCCAAACTACAAGACGCAATCTTGAACCAGAGTATCTTACACTCAAGGAAATAATGGCATTTGCCAGAGAGATTTTGAGAAACTAGTAAAATCTACTGTATAGGCCAGATTGATTAGTGTTTGGGGTTAGTCAGTAGTCTTGGGGTTTATCTTTGTATACCTTTGTTTTTATTTGTATAGGTGTATATCTGGTGCTCATTTGAAACCCAAACATATTCATATGATCTTCATATTTCTTGGTTCAGAAAGAACAAAAAGTGAACAAACAAAACTATCATACCATGAAAGAGAAACAAATTCAAATTACCAACAACAAAAACATTTAAACATATGTCCAACTTCCAAACTGCCACACACAATATTCTGATATTAACAACAGATCTGAGAATAATTCCCACGTTTTCTAAATATAGTATAAGAAAAAAATGAGTGATGCTATGAGCATTGATTTAGGTAACATTATAGAATAAACATTATAAATCTAATAATTATAGTTTAAAAACTTGTTAATTTTAAATAATATACAAATAAAAGATTTTAAAATTGTATCTTACATAAGGGAAATATATAAACAACTACAATTGGGGATTCCAAAGTGTCACTAAATTTAATATTTCTAACTATAAAATATACACATTCATAATGCAATTATAATAGATCATATATAGTATTATATGCAGCTGTGTGTATGTGTATCCTTTAAATCACTGTGCATTCAATGCAAATCTTTCAAGACAGAGACTGCTATTTCATCACCTAAGTAATATCTTCAGGTATCCATTGTGTATTTCCTAGAATATCTTGCAATTAAGTGTGACCATGTGATAGCGTTCTTGACCAAACAGTAGTGAACATGCCTTTTGAGGCTGATTTCCTAAAAGAGACTCCCTAAAAGAGGTACAGACAGGGCCTCACTGGTCATAAGGGTTAAGTTGCAGCACTGTGAAGCTACCTGCAGTCACTGCAGCCAGGGAGCTGACCCACATGATGCAGCAGACCTCTCCTGTCTTGCCCACTGCTCCTCTCAGCAGTGTACTTCAGTAGATCCTCCTTTTCTGCTCCCCACTCTGTCTCTGTTGAATCGTCTCACCACCCCACACCTCTGGCCTGCACCCCTGCATAAACAACTTTTTTTTTAAAGAGGTACAGACAGCTAAAGCCAGCTCCTTCCTTCTGCTCCCTAGAACTTGGCACAGTAATTGGAACTGTAGCAATTGTGGAGAGCAGAAGCAAGTGTTCACGTCTGCTTGGGAAAGCTAGTCTCGGATTTCTTTTACATGAAAGAGAAATAATATGCCACCATTATTTGTTGTGTTGTGTTTTATTAAAGTGACTGAGACTATCCTTCAATATGATGTACATATATTAGCATATTTCAAAATATAGAGTAATTCTGCCTGTAGTATAAAATGTGATTATTTGAAATACTGAATACATGCTTATTTATTATTATATACCTCATTAAATGTCATCTTTAATTTAATTATAACTTATTTAATTAAACATTATAGAAATTTAATTACCAAATTGATTTCTGGAGGTTTAATTTGAACATTAATCAAATTTGACTTGTTCCTGGATTCATCTTAACTCTATTTTCCAATTAATTATTTTAACTTTCTGAATAGCTTTATCACCCGTAAAATAGAGATGGTGTTTATTTTACCAGCTTTGTGTTAAAATTAAGAAACTAAAATTCACGCAGCTAGCATACATGAGTGGTGAAGGAACGTCAGCTGCTGTCAGCATCTCTACTGTTGACCTGCTTAAGTCATTCATTTCCTATATTTCTGCATAATAAATTTATTTTAGGCACATAAAAGAACAAATTCTATTTCAGTATACCACTACAATAACAAAATTATCTTGAGAGTGCTTTTGTTTTATTGATGTCTCTGGCATCAATAAATCATATTTGCTTTTTAAACAAATAGTCTCAACTTTTGATTCCAGCTGTTTCCATTCAAGGATTCGGAGTAACAGAAAAGTCAGGTAACAACAGATGTTTCAGTTCTGACTAAAACACTATGTGCATTCCCTCTTTTTCATAGTTTGACTTTCCCTGCAAAAAAAAAAAAAAAAGAAAAAATGAAACTCTAGCCTTTCAATTCAATACACCATTGGTGGGAATGTAGACTTGCCCAACTCCTCTAGAAAGAAGTGTGGAGATTTCTCAGAAAACTAAAATAGGATTTATCATATGACCCAGCAAAGCCACTCCTAATTATCTAACTCAAGAGCACAAAAATACTAATTTAAAAGGAAGCCTGCACTCTTATTTATAGCAATTCTATTTACAATAGCCAAGATATGGAAACAACCTAAATGCTCCCAAACAGATGAGTGTATCAAGAAGATACGGTACATATATATAATGGAATACTCCTCAGCAATCAAAAAAGATAAACACATGCCATTTGCAGCAACATGGATGGAACTAGAAGTTACTGTTCTAAGTGAACTGAGCTAGAAGGAGAAAGATAAATACCAAATGATTTCACTTATTTGTGGCATTTAGAGAGGTTAAACAAAGGATTAGATAAATTGTAAGACTGACCCATGAAAACAAACCATAGATCTGAAACAGTAAGTAGGGAAGGAGGAAGCAAAATGGAAGGGGAAAGCAAAGAAGACAGTGGAGTGTGGTTGAGGACTGTAGACACTGTGATGGTGGGAAAACTATTATGACCAGACCTGAGTGGAGAAATCCTACATTGTGAAGAAAGTAAAAAAGGATATTTAAAAACAAAAACAAATAAATTGAATTTTAATATTTTTATCTTAGAGTCATACTATTGAATAATTTAAGCCTAAACATATGCAGGTTATATCACCAATGGAGACGTGTATATGAATGGACTAAGGTAGACTGCAATTTTATATAACTAAGAGAAAAAAAGAAAAATCCTCAACACCTACTTGAAAAAGATAGCTTCTACTTTACTTTTTCCCCCTTTCCAGATAAAAGCCATATCAAGAAATACTCATTCCTGTTAACTATTATAATGAAAACAAAGTTAGAATCATAGATCAGAAATAAAAATGTTTGTTAACAAATTTGCTTTCAGCAAACACCCTAGGGCTAGAGGGGTAAGAGGAGGTAGTTTTCATTTTAAGAAATATAATTGGGAAAGATGAGCATTACATCATAGAAACTGATTTATCTCTCCTTTGGAGATTTGAGGAATGTAAACTGCTACACTCAAGTACCTAATTAAAAAAAAAAAAGCTGATAACTCTTGCTATCTAGGGTTAAGTTATAAATAAAATTCTTGATGAATTAATTAAGACTAACAACTGCAGTGGGTATCAGAGAATTATTCTTCTTTAGGCTTAGCAGGCCTAAGTAAATACAAAAGGATAAGAATAAGAAGAATATAGTTAACAAACACAATGAGGAATTAGAATTTCTGAGTTAGCCTAGGTTGCGCTAAGCAATAATCTTGACAATTATCTAAGATAGTCTTCAAGGCCAGTAGGTCATTCCCATGGGGGTCACAGTTCAACAGATAAATTAACCAAACAATTTAAGCAAAAGTCACTCCTTGCAATTATTTAGATAATTAAAAGGAGTGACTTTTGAATGTAGAAAAAAATGAGTTTTTCTTTTTACTCAAATATTGTATATAACAATCGACCTTTTATTGAACAAATTTGTATTTAGAGGTAAAGTTCAGATCATAGTATCTATTAAATCACAGTACAAATATATATATTTTAAAATCCTGGGTAGAAAAGAAGTTGGTTTTCTTGGGTCACATTAATCTTATAATTTATAAGGCAATATGTTCTATTTGAAGCTGTTTTACTGCTGTCCACTTCAGGGTATCATATTAAAATGTAGCATAACGCAGAGTTCACAGGCATAGGAATGTTTTAGTTATGTCAACAAAATGTCTTATCCAGTAACAAATTTTCAAGTAGGTTTCCTTACTGATACTGGGAGAGTGGGCTTGCACAAAGAAAATCTATCTAAAATCTTTTTCTTCAAAAGAGTAGTCTTTTCACAGCATAAATTTAGATTCCATCAATTTTCCAATAATACCCTTGATGGTTTTTATTTTTTCCAATCCTACATGCAATTCTATATTGTGCATTCTACTTAGTTGTCATATCTACTTTGTCCTTTTATTCTGAAGCTTTACCACACTTTGTTCATTTTTTTTTTTTATCTCAACATTTTTGAAAACCACAGAACAGGTGATTAGTGAATTGTTCTCAATTTGCATCTATGTGGATTTCTAACATATAGATACGGGTTATACATTTTTGGTAGGAATGCCACAGACACTATATTTTAACATTCTTGGGACATCACAGAAACAGATGATGTTGATTTCTGATGTTAATCATTTGGTTAATGTTTTGTCTATCAGAGTTCTCCATTGTAAACTTGTCATTATTTTTGTAAAATTAAAAAGCATTTTTGAGATGATATGTTGAGATTACATAATAATCATTCATTATTAAATTTTCTCCTACTAGTTTGAGACTGTTTTGATTTCTGAAAACCATCAATCCTATATATATATATATATATATATATATATATAAAATTGTTCTTTCTATAGTAAAGGACTTCTTACCTTCCTTTACTTTCTTCTTTCCTTCTCTTCCTTTCTGTCTTTTATGGATACCTGCCTTTTTTCATCATTCATCCTTCATTTATTTGCTCCTTCCTTGACTACCTCATTTTTTTTCTATCAATGTAAACTGATGGATTTCTACTTTATTTAATATCTTAGGAAGTACTCAGCCATTAGCGCCTCAATATTTTGTCTTTTTAAAGCTATCATTATTGACATATAACATACATAAGGTTAAGTTGTATGATAATGATGTATTACATATATAAATTGCAAAATGATTACCACAATAAATTTAGTTAATATCACCATTTCCTCACATAACTACCTTTATTTTTGTGGTAATAAAATATAAGCCCTACCCTTTTAAAAACTTGCCATCATAAAATATATTATAGTCGTCATATTATATATAAGTTAACTCCTGGTAATCACCGTCCTACTCTATTTTATGAATTTGGCTCATTTATTTACTTATTCACTTATTTATTATTATTTCTTTAATATCCAAAAGGGCCAGCTTATTATAAAAGAGTGAAAAGAATAAAGGACAACTGCATAGACTCAAGGAGGTCGAAAGAACCGCCCCTGAAAGGGACAAGTTTGTTGAAAGAGAGGGTTGCATGGTCCCAGACAGGCAGTCTTGGGAGAGCTGTCTCTGCTGCTTTGAAAAGAAACACCTGCATAGTCACAGGCAGGCAGGAGAGCTGCTTGAATTTGACTTTTTTAGATTTCACATATAAGTGAAAAAAGTATTTCTCTTTCTCTGTATGTTTTATTTAGTATAATGCCCTCAACATCAATCTTGCCCTCAAATTAATGCTTCCTTAAAGAATATTCTTTATTTTACAACTGAATAATATTCCATTGTATAGATAAAATGTCCACATTGTCTGTATTCACTGAATCACAAAATGAACACTTAGTTTACATGCATTGGCTATTGGAGATAATTCTGCAGGGAACATAGAGTTGCAGATATCTCTTTGAGATAAATGAGTTCATTTTCTTCAGATATATTCTTCAAAAAGAGATTGTTCTTAATGTGATAATTCAATTTTAATATTTTAAAGACCCTCCACCATGATTTCCATACTGTCAGTACCATTTTACATCCCCACCAAAGTGCGCTTGTGATCCCCTTTTTCCACGGCCTCATCAACATTTGGCTAGGATGGGCCATGAATCCAGATATACAAGAATCCAACAAGAACCTGATGTCATGAGAGTTGCCTGGGGTCAGGGTTTGCAGGAGCCATCCTGGAGCTATCTGAGACCTCAAGATGTGGCACAGTGCTGGCCTGGGCAGGCTGGCTCTGGCGTCCGCAGAGAGGAGTGCTTATTTCATTCTCTTTGTCCTATGAGGATGGGCGTCTCTCCATGCTGGGTTGCTCAGACTCGGGAGGGTCAATGGCTGTAACATGAATAATGTTTTCCACCTTTCTCAGTGTGTATTTTCTCATTTTTATTCTTACTCAGGAGTTGTAAGCCCTTACCTAGAGTACTGAGATCTTTTGTTTTCTTGTGTCAGTAGTGTTCACATTAATATTCCTGGTGATGAAGACATGATCTCTAGAAATTCCTAAACCACTATTTTACTAATATCATTTGCCCTCTTCTCATTTTTGCCTGTTCTTCTTTTCATTTCAATGAACTTCATAACTAGTAGGTAAAGAGACTTAGAGCTAAGGTTTTGGGAATCTGAGATTCAAGTAAAAGCTTTCTAATAAGAAGGTTATGTTAAGATCACTCTTCCCCAATGGCTGAATTTACAGGTTGCCAGAGACATAGGAGACAACTACAAAGGTGACAGAAGAGTGAGGTGTGTGAATGTGTGAAAAATGGTGTTTAGGGAAGAGAGGTGTTGTGCTGAGCAGTGACAGTCTCAATCTCAATATGCCTTAAAACCTTCATTAATAAAATTAGGCCACTAACACCTACTTCTCAAAACTTTTCTTAGAGAAAGCTGTGGCGCTTTTCTTAGTGAAGCTGTTGAAATGGGAGAAAAAGTGTTTCAAATAGATGTGGATTCTGATCAAAACAAAAGGGCAGATTTCCAAAGTACATGGATAGCTGCCCTAGGCAGCTATCTCTCTTGTTATCACTTCTAATTGCATTACCACAGTATCTGCAGTGGCAGGCGCATCCCTCCAAAGCCACAGGGGAGAAAATGATGTGATACATTCCAGACTTCTCTCTCATTTTCATCCTTCTGTCCACCACTGCCAGAGGGAAGCCCTATTTTCTGAAACATTATCCAAAGCACTCACGACTATGACAATTTGTAGACTTTGGATATTGGCATTTCATTGGAGTCAGGATCATTCCCCTGTAGAAACTGTGTTTAAAGTGGCAGTATACTACTATTCATTGATATACTTCTAGAAGTAAGTTATAAAACTTTTCTAGATCAATGAGAACCTAAATATCACACAGTAACTTTTCTGAAGTAAAAATTTACTTGATTGCAATGATTAATCAAGTACAGCTTTGGAACAAAAGCTATTATTAGATTGGCATCCTTAGTGGAATTATTTTTTCCAGGCAACTCCTCTAAGAGTTCTAAGAGTGCGTGGTGTAAATGTCCTGAGAGCTGAGTATGCCATCAATATACTCCATGACCTCATAGCTTCACCATTGTTCATATTCTTTCACTTCATATTTTGCTTCTGCCTGCCCCATCCACATATCTCCATTTCATTTTTATCCCATTCATTTAGACCCTCGCTTATACATATTGTACATGTGTCTTTCAATAAGCTTCTATCCTTAACACAAATGTTCAATTGTAACCTCTTTCACAAAAGGCATTATCTGTGTCTTGGTTCAGATTCATGGTACAGAAGCCGCTTCATCAATATTCAGAAAACAGACTAATTGATCAGGGGTAAAGGATCTGCCGCATTATAGTTTTGTGGTATATATCTATTTTACAAATGAACCAGACAATGTCTATGAAATCAGTACTTCCCAAGAAGGTATATAAGAAAATGATCTGGACCATGAGATCTGCTGTATGATAAGCAACTATTCCATCCAAGGAGAGTTAGCAGACAGTGAACAGGAGGTAAAAATAAAAAAATAAAACACTGAATGTCTTTGGGGCACGTTTAAATAGTGAATTCAAATGCCAAGAGCATCACACTTCTGTTGTCCTTTCAATGTTTGATCGGCTTACTGAACAGATTTCTTTACTGTCTGGCAAGTCACCCACTGCAAAAATTCAATAAATACAAGCTAATTATAGTAATACACAATGGCTATAATCACCATCATTCAGGACGGGTTGGTCAGTTTATGAAGCTATTCATTCACCACAATAGCCTTCCTCACCCCAGAGATTTACGATTCCTCTCCTGCAAACAGGCTGACCTTTTGCAGTTCCACTGGGCAGCACTTTATGGAAGAAAATCAAAGTTCCTTTTACTTTGATGGTTTGTCAAGGACTTGTGTTCTCCTTCTCTTTAAAAATTATTTTAAAAAAATACAAAACTCAAAAGTTACTGATACCTGCAGTAACTTCTTTCGAAAGTCTAAGATCAAATCAAGTAACAACTGGGCTTTAAAACACCCAATTAAGTTTATTTAAGATACTGCTTAGTATGTTATTCAATGACTTGGCAGCCTCAAACTACCTTTTCTACCTCATTTTTCTTAACTTGTCTCATAAGCCCTTTGACCTACAAAAAATAAGCCTCTTCCTATGCTTACTACTCACTGACTTCTATTGTACTGTCCTTATACTTCCTCTTTTTAGACAGCACCATTTTTTCTGTAGCATTTCTAATAGTTACTTTTTGTAAAGTTTCAGTGAAATTATCATTTTATAAGACTTTTTCTGATCACTCAATAGACATGTTTGTGTTCCCCCAGTTTTTGTGACTTCTATAGTTTTATAAATTTCCCAAGTTGATAATTGAGTTAATATGAATTATGGTACAGTTTATATGAATATATTAGTTAAATGGGAAAGGCACTTTGCCACCTTTATCTATGTATCACTACAGTGCCATTTATTTTAAATATTAAATGTTAAAAAGCTGCAAATACAAAAGAGTTTATGAACAACTAGGTTTAATATTCAAGGTATAAAGTTGCCAAAGAATATTGATCAAATTCCAATAAAATATAGATCAAATCCCAATAAAAAATATATATATAATATAGCCAAAACTTCAATAGGATTTGGAAGATTTTCCATTTAGAAATTTTGTCATTTATGTGATGTTTTATATAGCAAAATTTTCCTACACCTTTATTTTAAATTCAAATCTTAGCATTACCACTTTGATTTTTTTTTTTCCATTGGCTTCTGTTTGATTTCTAACAGTCTGTATTTAATTGCCTGTCTGGTATTTTTACATCTTCTCAGACCATGGTTCAGAAACAAAAGTCTGACTTATAGACATGTGTCTTGCAGTAATAACATTAATTATACTGTCTACACGTTTGCAATTAGCAGGAGGATATTTGTGTTTGTTCTTCCTCTTTAGATATTCATGATAACACAATCACTCTTATTTATTGTAAGTAAATTTTCTGTTGCAGCAAGGACATTATAAGTTCTGGCTTACAACATTATAAGTTTGAACATCTATATACACTACAATATGATCACCACCAAAAATCTAGTTTCTATCCCTCACCATACAATTAGTATAAATTTCTATTTCTTTATTCTTATCTCTATGCACTCTTAAACCTCCCTCTACCCATTTGACCTATTTTTTTTTTCAAATTAGTGTTTCAGTATTTTTTGGATAAATGCTGGATCACATGGTATTTCTAATCTTAATTTTTTGAGGAAACTCTATACTCTTTTTCATAATGGCTACACCAATTTACAATCCCACCAACAGTGTAGGAGGGTTTCCTTTTCTCCACATCCTTGCCAATACTTGTTGTTTCTTGACTTTTTGATAATAGGAATTTTCACCAGTGTGAGATGGTATCTCATTGTGATTCTATATTATCACCTCAAACCTGTTAGAAAGTTCGTTATCAAAACCACTTTCTCTTCTCATTATCATCAGGATTTTTCTTTCTTCTTATTTAACACATCATTCCTTATTTATTGCCAGACAAGAGTAACGACAAGAAGAACTCTCCCCAGGTTGTTCTATAATAACTAATGCAATATTACCCCAAGAGGCACCTAATGTTGCATAATTTCTAATTAATTCATGCCTGATTATTTGTGATAGAAAAGTGGGATGAATGTACAAGGGAGACTTTTGTAAGTGGAATCAGGCAAAAGCCCAAATTAAAAAAAAAAAAAATCCCTGTGAAAAGAGGGTGAGAATATGCAAGCACAACTCAAAATCTCAAGTTAGGAGGGACTGTAAGAATGATGGAAAAGATGGACCATAGCTCATAGCCTGACACTTAACACAAGTGCCAACCCTTCTCCTGTGGGACTCATATCTGAGTCCTGGAAAGTAAAAATTCCATTAAAGTGTATAAGAGCGTATAAAAACTAAGAACTGCCTTACAGAAATACCTATGAGACCTGAAAGCACAATGTACGTCCGAAAACCACCTAGAATGAAATTATATAGACAACTCTTCTCATGGAGATGGCATCACTCTTTCAGCAGGCCTCGGTAGCTTCTAAGGAAGCACATTTCCATCTCTGGTACTTTCATTGTAGTTGATGACATAAAACACCATCGCAACACAATGAAGTGGCAAAGGAGATATGGAATCCAAAATGATTTGCCCTTTTTGGGGACAACCTGAATTAACTTATAAGAGAAGGATGATAAAGAACCACTATTAGTTAACTGGCATGGTTTAAGGGAAAAAGCAAAACAATGCACTGGTTAGTCATCTTGTCTTGGCATACAAACCTTACATTAACTTAATTTTCTCTTCAAATATTATCTCCCTTCTTTCCTTCATCACCAGGCATCTTCAAAGAACAAATTTCTGTTTCTTTATTCTTATCTCCATGCACTCTTTTAACCTCCTGAAAGCTGATTTCATTGCTTACTAAAAGTACTCAAAGCAAGACACCATCATTTCTTTAGGGCCAAGATCAATCACATCTTTTCAGCTCTTATCCGATTCATTTCTCATGCAATATTCACCTCACAGCAATTTCTTAAAGTCTTACCCTTTCTTCTATGACTCCCTTCACTTGCCAATCAACTTCATTTAGCTCATTTCAGAGTCTTCTGGCTCTGTTTGTTGGCTCATGAACTTACCTGACATCATCTATTTGCTTTCTGCAAATACTCAAGGTTCTAACACATGAGAATCAGCACAATTTCTTGGGCCTCTCATTCCCCTCCATGAGTGTAACCATCACCTGTCCTTGATTATTCTTCAATTATATCCTGAATTTCTATATCATAGTTGAATTAGAAACAAAAATTTAAGGCATGCAGACACTTCAAACTCAAACGTAAAAAAAGAAAAAGAAGATCCTACTTGAAATTGTTCTTAATTTTTTTCCTCCTTTTTTTTATCTTGCTCATGCCATCCACAAGCAATTTTAATATACTAATGTAGAAAACACAAATTATGGGGAAAATTTTAATGTGTACCTTTCTTCCTACTTCTAGCAACTAATCTGTAATAATTATAACAAATTCATATATTTTCTGGAATATTACATTTAAATTCAACTATTAATCTTATCACTGATAAAGCTGGTTGGTAAAGCTGACTTGGACCTTTGGGAAAAAAAAAATTTCCAGTACTTTTTCTCACCTATTTATTCCTTTGTATAGCTGGGCAAATGTAGCCTCCTACAATGGGCAGTACTTATCTGGTTGAATTCTTAAGGCATGATTCAGAGGATATTCTCAGGCATACTCTCTCTTCAACTCTCTTCATAATATACATGTTGGACATGAATATGCTGATTTGAATATCAGATTATACAGTATTATAAAATATAGTAATTGTATATATATACATATATATATATACAGTAAAGAGAGTATTTAAATGTATGTCTAACAACCTATCTATCAAATCAGGATCATCTGTGTATTTCCCATGTGTCGTTTACTCAATGTAATGTCTTAAGCACCTCTTCCATCACCTCTGCTCCTTTCTACCATTCATCTAGTCCTGTTTATATTCACACTTTAACCAGATAATCACAATTGGTTCCTAATGTATAGTCATTTATTTTGTCTCTGCCAGGTGAAATCTGGTCAATGTATTCGTTCACACTTACCACTTAGTTTATAGAACTCTAGGCAAAATACCTACTTAGAAAGTTCCACCAGCTCTGTCAAAGTAGAGGTCAAAAGATACCTCCTCTGAAAAGCCCTATTGATCTCTTCTGGCTTCATAAAGTGTGTCTCTCTGTCAGATTACTTTGGTAATTCCAATTGCAGAAATTTCATAATCTTTATCCCCAATTACACTAAGAATGCATTTATTAACTGTGTACAATTAACAAGTGGCATAATAGCTATCTGACAGTGAAGGTTTTAAAACTATGTAATAAATTTAAATACATCTTTCCTGTTCTGTGGCTAACTGGGAATAGTGACTCACACATTTTACTTCAATGAAGTACCCAGGGAGATGTAGCTTTAAAAGTTATTAAACATAAACAAATTGGATTTCTCTCTTCCAAAATTAGCTTTCTTTAAATGGGAAGATTCAATATCCATATTTCCTCACTATATATATATATATATAAAAGCATAACTTCTATGTTTAATTGAACATGTTTTTGTAATCAACATCAGTACAAAATTCAATTAAAAAACTTAAAAGCTACATCTGAAATAGCTATACATTTTTAGACCTAAGACTCAGTAAGTTAGTACTGTCATTTTATTGTTAAGTTTATTAAGATGCTTATAGGATGTCATATAAATTATTCCTTTATTACTTTAGTGACTTTTACATGAGATAAATCATGCATTAAAGTTGTATCACAGAACTTTTACAATTTTGTAAAATAAAATTTGAAAGCAATGGTAAAGATAGTCTTGGGATACAGACTGGAGAAAATAGCATATGTGGCTATAATCTGTGCTGATACTTTGTTTTAATTTATCATATCCCCATTATAATGTATTCCAAATAAAAATTTAAGATGTACAAATATGCAACAATTTCCATTTATTTATTCAGCTTTTAAAGACAATACAGGGCCTCCCCGGTGGCGCAGTGGGTTAAGCAACACACTATGAAGCAAACCGCAACCACTGCAGCACGAGTTCGATTCCTGCTGCCAGCCAGGGAGGGGACCCACATGGCACAGCAGACCTCTCCTGCCTCACCCGTTGTTCCCCTCAGCAGTGTACTTCCATTGGTCTGCCTGTTCTGTTCTCTGCTCTGTCTCTGGTGAATCCTCTCACCACCCCCCACCTCTGGCCTGTACCCCAGTTCTTGTATGCATAAATAAATAAATCTTTAAAAAAATAAAGACAATACATTCTCTCTAACACTATCATTTTATGAAATGTTCAGAACTTACTTTCAATAATTAAGAAATACTTAACTCTACCAGACCAAAAAATGTGTGTGTGTGTATCTTACAATTAAAACAGAGTTTTGTCTGTGATACATTTCTTGACTTTAAATTTTATTTTCTTTGCAATTTCTATAATGCCTGAAACATTTTTATAATCCTTTTGTCCTGGCAAAGTATTTTACTATGACAATGGTATACTTACAGAAATGTAAGTATACCATATGTCATATTGGATATATATCATATACTATATTTACTTACACATTAGTAAACTCTTCCAGGATTTTACTTTCATTTCTCATACTAATATATACAAAAAAAAAAAAAAAGTGTAACAGAATTTCCTTTTTATATGTGATATGAGCTTTAGATTTAAATTTAATGGGCATTTAGTTTATATTATAAGATGCTTTCTCTAGATCAATAGTCAATACATAAAAAAATACTTAAATATTAGAATAGCAAAAAATGGAATCTCACAAATAATTATAATTTTATTATTCTATCAAACTCAAATATTATTTTGAACTGTACCCATTTTAGCCATGACAATTATTTTTTGCACAAATTCCAGTTGAATCAAGTGCAAATATTTTTTTTATTTTTATTTTTTCTTTTTTTATATATATTTGACATCAATTATGGTAAAATGGTGTGGATTTCCCACCACCATTTTACCAGTGCACCATCAAAAAACACTGCCTACCTAATATTTATCTTAACTGCCCACAAATATTCTCTAGGCTATAACCAGAAAAATGGTTAAATGAAAAATAACACAAAAGTAAAATGAAGAGAAGTTATCATTGCATGCCAATGGACATTTATGATAGAAGTTTGAATAAATCAAATATGTGATTGGTAGCCTGTGTTTAATTTTTTTTCAATTTATATAAACTGTTTTCCATACTGACCATGTGTCTGAGATCACAAGTAACTATACATTTTTATAATTACAATACACACATTTGACATTACAATTTGAGAAAAAAAGGAAGTCCATGTGAGATAATGAAAATATCACCAAATGCATTAAAGATTTACAGAGTAAATACTATTATCTGTTTTTCTATTAAATATTTCCTTTCAGGCATGTTTTCAAAATATGGTATAGAGCTTTGTTCATTTTTCTAAACAACTACTTAAAAATTATACATCTGATTGTTACCTACTTCAAAATCACCTCTGATTATAATTACTAATGAGCATTCATAATTTCAAAGATACTACTCATCGATATATTAAAATCTGACTTAAACAGATCCACATTTTCAAGATAGAATTCTGCAGAACAGCAGGATTGACTGTTTGACCAAGGTTAAACAATTATCAAGTGATAAAGGCTAGTGCAAGTCAGTAAAGCTTTGCGCCACACTGTGAGATGTTTCTATATTATACAGTAAAAAGAAGCCTAAGGAAAATTCAAGAACTGGGAGAGGATTGACAGACATCAGAAGGCTACCTCACAGATTTTCCTTATTATGATACCGTGGCATATAGAAATCCCAGCACAAACATCACCAACACTGTGCAGAGGGAAGGAAGTTCAATGTGCTATTACTGACACACGACAAATCAGAAGATCTAAGAATACCTTATATTTTATGAATAGCATCATTAGTATTTTATATCAATAATCTGCACAAAACAAGTTTCTAAGGTGTCAGAGTGAGATGTATTTTCTTTCAGAAAAAGTAAGGAAAGAATATACAGGAAATGTGATGACCAAGAACAACCAACACATTAGTCTAGCAAAATGTTTAAACATGCAGTTGGTAAAATGTTAGACTTGGAGATTTTGGTCACACTGATTATTTTTATGTTTGCCATGAAAAGTTATGCTATCAGTAAGTTCTCTTGGTCCATAAGAATTAGACATAGAGAAACAAACCTCTTATTGGGCATGGGATCTGCCATTATTATCTATGTTGTTGAAACAAGTTACTGAAGAGTGAAGTTATATTGTTTATATTTATATAAAGAGGGACACTATTCAAAAGATCTCTGTAAAAACTGCATTTGCATAGTTAGTACCACGTACAGAATTTCACTTCATAGTAGTAAGCCAGGAAGTTTAACAATCATTGTGGTGGTTGCTGCTGTTGTTTTGCATCTAAAGGGCTGCAATGATTTTTTTTTAAGAGGTTGAACTTGAACTCAAGTTGTTGAAGTGAAATTCCAAGAGCTGAGAGTAAATGTAATACCTTTACCTAAAATTCTTAACCTACTATAACATTAAGATGTTAAAAGTCATTTTCATTAATAAGAACACCAACTAAGTAAGCCCCTAGGCAGAAAGCATAGTATATGAGTTAGCCAGCTTATTCTGAGCGGGGCCTGATGAATGACTTGAAAATCTATCTACATCTTACATGGATTCTTGTCAGTCATCAGAGTAGAATCATTATATGCAGTAAGAAGGTCAAAATAGCAGAGCAGTTTCTGTGCTGATGCCCTCAATAATTGATTAGCCGTGACTAGTTAGAGTGTTATGAGGATTCTGCTGAACAAAATTTGTTCCAAGCTTCGATGAGTTGGCAATGTTTGCCACAGGAAAAAAAAAGCAATTGAGAATTCTTGATATTTGTTTAAGGAACATATTACTAATATAAAAACATTTCTTGGAAATAATAGGACCAAAGAAAATACCACTTCTTACCTTGGTCTTATTCATCATTAACAGAAAATACACATTTTAGATTCCCACAATAGGGCCTCCCTGGTGGCGCAGCGGGTTAAGTAACACACTATGAAACAGCAACCACTGCAGCATGAGTTTGATCCCTGCTGCCGGCCAGCGGGGGGACCCACATGGCATAGCAGACCTCTCCTGTCTTCCCCGCTGCTCCCCTCAGCAGTGTATTTCAGTCGATCTGCCTGTTCTGCTCTCCACTCTGTCTCTGGTGAATCCTCTCACTGTCCTAGACTCTGGCCTGTATCCCAGCTCTTATATTCATAAATAAACAAATCTTAAAAAAAAAAAAAAAAAGATTCCCACAATGGTGTATCTACCATTGACCAGCAATTCCTTCTACGCTACTACACAGGTACTTCACTGACACTCACATTCAGAGCATTTTCTCAAGGTCTTGAGTTTAAAGCTCTCCCAATACGGTGTCATAGCAATAAGAAATTTATTGAATTTTCCTTATTTTACTTGTAAAAAAAATAAGTAGCTTGAAATTTTGTTTTGAGAATTTAATGACAATGTTCAGCACAGAGGCAGGCACACATGAAAAGCTCTTGATATATGGTTACAATCACCAATGTGAACATTAAAAGAGTTTTGAGTGTGTGGGAGTGTATACAGGTTTTATTACGGTTCAATGCATCTTTCTAGTATTTTTTAGCCAAGAGTAAAGCATTAATTTTAGTCATGAGATGAGGAATTAGAATTAGAATTTAGAAAGAAATTACCCATGAGGCAGACTCAATCACAAAGATATACTGCAAAATGTAGTTCTTGGGGTGATAGCTTCAAATTTCATCTTTAGGATAAATTGGTGCACTTAAGGAAATGGCATCATGTGCTTGACTTTGAAATAAACAAGGAACTTGATTTAAAATAGAATAACAATGTCTAAAATGAATCTATACCACAAGTAGTATTCTTCTATTGATAGCTCATTTTTTGTAAAGTGGAGAGCAGAGGAGTATAATCAAATAACTCAGACAGCAAATACTTAAAAAAACAAATAATTAGGAATATTCTATTGTTGTTTTTACCATTCAAATTATTACTTCTATTCTCCTGCTTGCTTTCTTTGTATGCAGAGGTTTTATTTTGTTGTTGTTTTGATTTGGGGGATTTCCTAAGCCCCGATAAACTATCCCCAACCCATACTGATCTCATAAAAGGAAGTCTATTTTCTGAACTTCTTTGCACAAAGGTTTTCTAGAGAAATTTGCCTTTCCCTGTGGATATCTGGGAGGTCACACTGAGAATAAAATTAGCAAGTATACAATAAAAACTGAAAAAAAGTTCAAAAGAAAAATCTAAGCATTTTCTTGTTAAATGACAGAGAATTTGGAGAAAAGTTAATAGAGCTTAAAGATCATGTTCTCATCCCAGAGAGAGCATAAATGTATCCTTCAAGGCAAGAGGAAGGTGTCAGTTTACACTGTATCAAAAGAGCTGACTCTTGCCAAGGTCGTGTTTTCTATGATGATCAACTCCTAGAATAAATAAAGTTCTGGAAGAAGTGAAAAGACTACAAAAAAGCAACTTGCGATGAGTTTATCTGTGTATTGTGTGGAGTCTGAAAAATATCTGAAATAGTGGTTATTCTGGAGGAGTAACAAAAGCCTGGGTAATTTTTTATTATGTATGTCAGAGGAGTTTTTTCTTTCTTTCCTTTTTAAAAAAAAAAACAACAAACATATATTATTGTCACACTTAAAGAAAAAAACAACAACAATAATATTGGTATAAGTACAAGTGTGCACAAATGCATCCAGCTATCCTTTAGTAAAAGTGAACAAAATGAGCACTTGACATGACATAGTGAATACTATTCTCTTGCCCCCAAATGTTGTCCAGTAGTACAGGGACTACAACTGAGAAAACTCCTGTTAAGATTCTAAAATTTTTAGGGTCAATTTTAGGGAAGTTCAGTTACTGATATGAGAATCTACTATATGGGGAAAGAAAGAGGAAAATGCTTTTTAGAACTTACCTACAACAGTATTTTATACACTATAAGACCTTACCCATCTAAATGTTATCTAAGCAGTTTAGTGGGTCATGAAATGTTCATCTTGAAAATTGGCAGACCTGAGTAGAAAATTAGAAATTAGAATTCTGGGAATGTAGTAAATTATAGACAGACAGACAGATAGATAATAGATAGATAGATAGATAGATAGATAGATAGATAGATAGATAGATAGATAGATAGATAGATATGTATTTTTAATAGCAGGTATGTTTGGGGTATGTATGTGTGTGTGTGTGAGAGAGAGAGAGAGAGAGAGAGATTGATTGGGATATAAATGTATTTATTGCAGGTTGAATAAAAAGCACAGGGGAAACCTAGTCACACTGAAATGTTCCCCATCAAGTGGAACACCAGAGGGAAAATAGGGAGCAGGAATGGGATGGGCAAATATCAGACTTCTTTAGTTCCTAATGACAACTAAGCAAGTCATGTTTTACTAAACTTAGTGAGAAGGCTGGGAGGAAAAAAACTGATAATAACACACAGAAATATATATCTTTAGACTACATTCTAGAACCAACTCTTTAGAGACTCTTTTAACAATTAAAAAGTGTCCAAAATATGGAATCTGCTTGCTTTCTAGCAGAAAGCACATTGGAAACAGATATTGGAGAAAAGGCCTTCAACTGAACTGCATGTAAACACACCTCACACACACAGCAAACCACATTCATGCTCCTACACAATTACAAAATGTCTCAGTTATTTGAAAGGTGACCTTTAATTTTGTATAACAAAATAAATTCTGTCATTGTAAGCCTTTAATATATGACAAGGTATATAATGATTTGTTTTGCCATTTTAACTTCATTTTAACAAAAGAACCTACAGTCCAGATTAAGATGATTATGGACATTGTCAATAAAGTTGCTAGGATTTTTATAATTATGACTAAGTTTTGGTCCCCACACCACATTTTTCACTATACTAAAGGTTAGGTTATTTATTTAACCTTCGTGAGTCTCAAATTGACCTGTATGTGCAATAGAGTTAACAGACATACATGGTGCAATGGAGATAACAAATAAACATTGTGGCTGTTTTTAGAATTGTCTAATGATGATAATGTGCATTAAACACTTATCAAGACACATAATATATAGCTTTTATATACACTGTAAGACCTTACCATCTAAAGGTTATCTAATTAGTTTAGTGGGTCATGAAATGTTCATCTTGAAAATTGGCAGACCTGAGTAGAAAATTAGAAATCTTCTACTAAAGAATTCAAACTGAGACTTCAAAAGAATACAAAATGAGTGGATTCACTTAATTCTGCATTTTAGGAAGCTTGTTGTGTGCAATAATTATAAAAAAGAATTAAATAAGCTCTGCTGTCTCATGTAAGGAGAATGCAGAATGCACACTCATATTCACATATGGCAAAATGTCTTTTAGAACAGTAGCTAAAAGACAATTCTACACATGCTCATATAGACAATGAAGAAATCACATAACCCTAAGACAAACTTAAAAGGATTCAGGGTGTTCACACAGTCAAAAATTAAGATCAAATATGTGCAACTTCAAACAGTGGAAACATTGTAAGCAAGAAAATTAAACGAGAGGGAACAATGAGGCACTTTGGGGACTAGCCCTTCACCTTTGCATCTCCAGGTTCATTTAGTATATTCTTCCCTGTGCTAAATATTTTATGTATTTCATATTTAAAACTCATTCAAAGATATCAGTTTTTACTCTAGAAGAAAGAAGTGAGGTCTAGAAAAGTGCTATTTAAGAAAAGATAAGTTTAGGGCCTCCCTGGTGGCGCAGCGGGTTGAGAGCCACACAATTAAGCATCCCCAGCACAGCAGCGCGAGTTCGCCACACAATTAAGCATCCCCAGCACAGCAGCGCGAGTTCGATCCCCGGCCAGGGAGGGAACCCACATGACACAGCAGACCTCTCCTGCCTAGGCCACTGCTCCCCTCAGCAGTGCATTTCAGTCCATCTGCCTGCTCTGCACTCCAGTCTGTCTCTGGTGAATCCGCTCACCCCCCACATCTCTGGCCTGTACCCAGCTCTTGTGTGCATAAATAAATAAATCTTAAAAAAAAAAAAAAGCTTTCTTTCTAAAGAAAAAAAAAAAAAGAGAAAGAGAGAGAGAAGATAAGTTTAACTTGAGTCTAAGTCAAATATTTGGACAGAAACCATACTTTTTACATGTCATTGGCGTTAACTTTTTAAATTAAAATAATAGTGGGTTACAACACTGCATATCATTTAAAAACATAGAATCACATCCTTTAGATGTATCACCACATCTTTAGATGTCACCACAACAGCCCAAGCATCTTTTTCTTAACTGCACTACATTTTCCTCTGAGTATGACCATGTTAACAATGTTAATTCTTCCAATGCGTGCAAGGAATATCTTTCTATTTGTTGGTGTCTTCTATTTATTTTAACAGTATCTTATATATATATATATAGTCCTCATTGTATAGATCCTACATCCCCTTTGTTAATATTTTACTCCTAGGTATTTATTTATTTTTAAAGTAACATTCCTTTTAACACAGCTTTCCAAAGGGAAGGAGTTTAGTCATACCAGAGTATATGAACACAAACCTACAAAGTTAGGCTGGAAATCTGAATGCTAAGGTGGAATGTGTGACTCATTCTGTTGAAGAAAAATGGCACTGATTTAAAACAAACAAAAACTGAACTAGACATTAAGCAACCTTTTACCAGTCAAAATATGTTATCCTGATAAGAGGTAAAAGAGAAAGGTGGGGAAGGCAAGAGTGGAAGTACATCCAGGATTCTCAAATGATTTTAAACATTGGTACCACTGAGTAACAAATCATCCACAAAATCTAGTGAAAGTCTGAAGACCTTTGACAAGCTTGGTCTCCGTGTGCATCATTAACACTCCATATAATTTTCACAACCACCGCAGTTTGAGAACCACTGGTCTGATAAGAGATAATGTAGAGCTGAACTGGAGTAATGAATATGGGAGAATGAGGAAGAGGTTTGGCAGGCAGAGAGGAGAGGGAATGGCAAGACTAGATAATTTCATCTATCTCAAAGTCTTTTTCTATTGATTTTCTTTAGTTTAAAAAACTACACAAATGTAAAGACTGTACTCTTGAATAAAAGACTTGGTGTCAGAACATGTTCCCAACAAAAGCAAAGAAAATGGTTCCTCGTGGAATCCACTGCATGTTTTTAATAAAGAAATGGAAGGATTCCATACAATCAAGACATGGATTCTCGTGTCTTTTGGAACTCTTCTACTTACTATATTCAAGGGATTTCCTCAGAAAAATGTGGTGCTTGGACTAGGATGGTTTCTAAAGTACCTTGAATAAGTCAGAAGGCAAGAGAAAAATATCAGACGGTTTCACTTTTAGGAGGAATATTAAGGAACAAAAAAAAGGGCTCAAGGAAAAGAACAATGACAATTAGAAAAAAAAAAACAATACAAGAACAAAAAGACAGATCAAAGACACTTGCGGGGGTCTGAGGTAAGAGGGACTGGGATGAAGACAGAAAGAGCACAAGGGACTAAGGTGACAGTGTGCTGGTGAAATGGTGGTGGGAATTCCATGGGGACTACAATTGATGTCAAATATATAGAAAATAATTAATTTTCAAAAAACACACACAAACACTCTGAATGTAGGTATAAATCACACACACACACAACACTTAAGTATAAAAAATATAAACCACGGTATAACATAGTACACCTGAAATCATTCATGAAAAATGTAAACAAAAATAAAAATAAAATCTATGCTCATAAGAAAAGCACTCACATTTACAGGTAGAATGTTGTTACTAGAGTTTCTCATGGAGTGGGGTAAAGGTAAAAGAAAATGTACATGTTTTAAGTTACTGAATTATTTTTTCTTCATAACCTTATATAATTATTTGTAATTAATTTTTAGTCTGTTTATCCATACTGTTTTTTTCCCTAATAGAGAATTTTGAATAACTCAATTTTAACTCTACATGAAACAGTTTTATAGAGATTGATAAAAGTAAGGAACTCTCTGGAAGGATATGAGCTAGTTCAAATGATAAATTATACATCTGTCTCTTTTTTGCATGTGTGTGTATTTTGAATATTGAATTTATTATTTTTTTCTTTTTTTTAAATTTAAGTAATATTGGTTTACAACACTGTATATGATTTAGAGGTATAGGCTCATATCCACCACACCATGGTGGATCATTTTTTCTCAAACACACTTGTTTCTTCTCACTATTTAAATTAATTTTAATTTCACTTACTAAAATTTCTAAGTGGTACATAAGTCATTAGATAGCAATACTTTGATATAAATTTACAGACATTACAGATTAATAAAAAGTATTTATGATAAGTGGTTTCCCGTAAAAGCAAAGTTAGAGTACTACAGATTATTGTTCTTACATTGCTTTATATATGTCTTCATTTTCAATTTTTCCCAGTTATTTTAATATATAAAAAAAGCTTATCTAAAAAGTAAAAAATATATATAACTATCAGATCTTGGCTCTTAAGAGTTTTAATGGAATCTTGTCCAATATGATTCAATTGTCATTAAATTTAATATTTATATTGCAAAACAAATGCTTACAAAAATTTAAATGATAAAAAGCATTTTCCAAGAAAAATCCACAAAAGTTTATTAGAGAAATCCTAAATGAGGGGCCTCCATGGTGGCGCAGTGGGTTAGGCAACGCACAATGAAGCAAACCTCAGCCACTGCAGCACGAGTTCGATCCCTGCTGCCGGCCAGGGAGGGGACCCACATGGCACAGCAGACCTCTCCTGCTGTGCCCGCTGCCTCCTCAGCAGTGTACTTCCGTTGATCTGCCTGTTCTGCTCCCCACTCTGTCTCTGGTGAATCCTCTCACCCCCCACACCTCTGGCCTGTACCCCAGTGCTTGTGTGCATAAATAAATAAATCTTTAAAAAAAAAAAAGAAATCCTAAATGAAAATAAAAGTAAAAAAATAAAAATTGTTTAAAGCACTAACAGAATGTTAGTCTTATATACTACCTACAAAATAAAAGGAAAATAAAAAGTGGTTGAACAAATTCTAATTTATCTATACAATAGAATGCTACTAGCAATAACACAAATTGATCTACTGATAGATCAGCTGAATGAATCTCAAATGCATCATGATAAATTAAGAAGGCAGTCCCTAAAGTTACATATTATATGGTTTGACTACATAACAATTTGAAAAATGTACAATGATAGAGACAAAATCATATCAGCACCAACCATGAAAAGAAATTCATGGATGATTGACTAGTAGTAAGTAGCCCAAGAGAGTTTGGGGGGTTCTTCCCTCCTTTCCTCTCTCCCGCAGTTATTTTCTTACATTGCTTTCCTTTCAGGTATAGTCCCCATAGTTTTTCCACCACCGTAGGACTCATGAACTGTCATTATCATCCCTTATGCTTTTCCTTTCCCTCTTTTGACTCTTCTCTCTTTCTCCTTTGCTGTTTGCCTCAAATCTGTGGTCAGCTTCAAAGTTTTGACTTTTTCCCGACCTTTTGTTTGGTTTCCTGTGTTCCACCTAAAAGTGAAACCATTCAACATTTTTCTTTTTCCTTTTGACTTACTCTGCTTAGCATAATCCCTCCTAGCTCCATCCAGGTTGCTGAAAATGACATGAGTTTGTCTTTTCTGAAAATTATTTGATTTACAATTGTATCAAGAAAACTTAAATACCTGGAAATAAAGTTAACAAAGGAGCTGGAAGACCTATGCAAGGAACTTTATAAAACACTGTGAAAAGAGACAAAATAGAAAGACACCCCTTGCTCACAGATCAGAAGAGTTAACATTATCAGAACAGCCATCTTACCAAGAGCAATTTACAGATTCAATGAAATTCCAATAAAAATCTCGATGGCATTCTTCAAAGAAATAGGATAAATATTGCTGAAATTCATATAGAATCACAAAAAACCTTAAATAGACAAGTTCTCCCGACTAAAGTAAAAGCAATCAGAGCTATTACACTCTTAAGACTTCAAACTATACTAGAGCCATAATAACAAACAACATCGTGCTGGAAAAAAAACAGATACACAACCAATGAAATCAAATTGAAAGCTCATAAATAAAGCCATATATATATAATCAGCTAACCTATGACAAAGGAGAAAATATATAATTATATAATTTACAAATATAATTATATAATATACAATATAGTTGTATAATATACAATACAATTATATAATATACAAATATATAATTATTTAGTAATTACATATATAATCAGCTAACCTATGACAAAGGAGCAAAGACTATAGAATGGAACAAGGAAAGTCTCTTCAATAAATGGTGCTGGGAAAACTGGACTGCCACATGTAAAAGATAAACCAGACTAGTATCTCACACCATACAAAAAAGTAACTCAAAATGGATAAAAGGCTTGAATCCAAGTAAGACCTGAAACCATTAAAATATATATGTATAGAAGGAGACAAGGCAAAATTCTCTATCACATACACCTTTCTGTTTCTTAATTGTGTTAGTAATTATGTGGCAATATGCATTTGTCAAAACTCAGAACTGCTCATCATAAAGGGTGAATTATGTTGTATGTAAATCACATTTCAGTAAACTTGACCCTAAAAAAGAAAGTTGGCATGCCAACTGGAAAAAAAAAAATCAGCATATTCTTATGTTGCATTGTTTCACATACTCCAAAAACTAATCTCACCTTGACAAATTGTTTATTTCTAAAAGTCATATACTGAAATAAAAATAAACTTTCTTTATTTCATTAAGCCCCAAGAATCTTACATGATCACATAATTCAGGTTATTCAGAATATTTTATGTAACTTGAGAAGGACGAACATATGTACTTTAGTTAGAACTCTAAAGAACAATTTAAAATTAACTCTTAAGAAGATCAGTTGATCCAAATGTCTTGATGCCATAATGAAAGTCTGCCTACATTCACAGGCTGTAAGAATGCCTGAGGATTCCCTTATGTTCCTCCTAAGGGGAACCAAAGGAGGATCAAGGAAAGGAATAAGAACAATAATAATAATAACAGCAATAAAGACACAGAAACCAAAAATGAGAAGACAAGGACAGACTGGGGACACCTGGTGGGGAGGGGAGGAGGAGGGTTGAGGGAAGATGGGAGCACGAGGGACTGAGGTGATGGTGCACTGGTGAGATGTTGATGGGGAATACATGGGGATTACAATTAATGGCAAGTATATGTAAATTTTAAAATATTTTAATAAAAAAAAGAATGCCTGAGGAATAGGATATGGATATATATCAATTTCCAGATTTTAGTATAACCATGAAATTTGCTTTGATGTCTACAGTAAATGTTTTTGTTCCTTGGCTTGGTGATTTCTTGTTTAGTCTTGATTTACTCTGAAATTCATAGTGTTTTATAAAGGAACATATCCTTCTTGCCTCATAGATGGCTTAATCTATTACAAGTGCTCATAAAAAGGTAATTCTATTAACAAGCAAAAGCTGAGGTTCAAATAAGTAATTTTAAATATTAACTTTGGTTCTGAAATTGAACAAATTTCCTCCTTCCAGATATTTAATTAAATCATACTTTCTCTGCATTTGATACACTGAATTGATACAACAGCCATAAGCAGGACAAACAAGCATCCTAATAAACTCTATTATAGATATGTGTCCAGTAGAGTATCATTTTTAAAGTACTGAGTATTTCACAGCTGAATAAGATTACCTGATACAATATTACATGACAGTTCAACAATTTTTCTTATGCTCAGTATATTTTATTATCCTATGTGTATAGTTGAGAGTGTATTTACAAATATTAAATTAAAAAATATGGATTGGCTATTATTCAAATTATTTTCATTGAAATAGAAAATAGAACCTTATGATGAATGATTAAACAGCAAGAAATTAAAAAAGGATTCATCATATGATCCAAAAAGACTACTCCTGGTATATAACCAAAAGTAAATAGATCACTACCTCTAGAGCTATGTGCATTCCCAAGTTTGCTGCAACATTATTCAAAAAAACCCATAAAAACCAGGGTAATATGAATGAATAAGATGTGGTATGCATATATATGTGTACATATAATGAAATACTATATAACTTAGTGACTTATATTTTGATTTTGCTCCTTTTTCCCCAGATTTGCCTGGCCCCTTCTCATTTTGTATAGGTCCTCACCAGAAGATGCCTTAGACTTGTGGCAAGTTTTTGGGTCTCAGCAATCATGCTTTTAGCCAACCCTGTTTGGGTGGACTTTTATATACTGGAGTATACTTTGTCTTGATGCAGCAGATGGCAGAACCTATTTACAGATTTGGGATTCTGGGGTACCCCTTACCTTGCCCTATAACACTGTGACAAAGAAAATATTTTATGTTTTCACCTAACACAAGAACCTATCCTATAGAAAACATTCAATGTGACTTGGTGGGCAATGAACAAGTATATTAGAATGCATGATATCACCATTAGCCTTTTTTAGTTAAAAAAAAAAAAAACAAGGCAAAATCACATTATGTTTCTCCCAAAATACAATTTAATCTAGTAGGTTTTTTTTCTTTAAATTATGGTTCAGAAAAACAATTACCACAAAATTTATTTTCAGTTCATAATCATTAGATAGCCAAATGTTAGATAAGAAAAATCAGATTCATATTTTACTACAATCATTTTAGCATTTATTTTATTCTACAGAGAATCTCTGTGGTATGGAAAGAAAATCTAAGATTTTGTTCCAGCATTCTCAAGTGAAATGTTTAGATGTAACATTCAGCAACATACATTGGTGTAATGGACTAAAAAGGAACTGATCTCGCTGCTTCTAATTGATACATTAAAAAGAGAACAAAATTTCTTCTGTTTCAGAATTACTTACATTATATTTCACTTTTCTGGAGGGTGGTTAAGGGACATTAGAAAAATCTTCTAAGAAATCAGTAGATTTCTTGGCTTATTGTAAGACATTTTCTTTCTTCCCAAAGTTGGCATAGAGGCTGCTTTGAATCTTATACCAATGAAAGAACTGGAAAACATTTACCTTTAAAGGAATCCATGTTCCCAAGACGTATATTTCCTTAAAATATCATGCTCTAAGAAGGTATAAGCAAAAGTATGGGAATACAATTTTCATAGGAAATGTAAGACTCTAGCAAAACTTCCTTTATACATACTGATTAAAATCATAGGAAAGATATGTAAGGTTAGAGATCATGCTTCAAGAAGAACCAAATCCATTTTTCTCTCCTTTCACAAAACCTCAAGTTTACTTTTTAGCCTGTATTTGACACCTAAGATGTAAGGGCCTTAAAGTTAACATTTTACAGACACAAATGCAAAAATAGGAATTCTGTCCTTTTGAATGCAAGTAAAGGAACATCAATGACACAGTAAAACTCTACATGAAATATTCAGTTCAGCTCAACACATGTTTACTGCATCCTTTTAAGTAACTCTCTGACAATGCATTCATAATTAATTAAGACTCTGGAACTCTGCCTGTCTTGGAAAAGAATACAATCTCATGAATGAAAGACAGAAAACAATAACAAAAGTTAACTGACAATACAAAGTAGGCAAAGAAGATAGAGGGAGACTGGTAAACTGAGAATTGTGAGAGAAGGTAATGCTTGAGGTGAATCTTAAAGCAAGTAATTTAGACAAATAAATAAGGTGAACTTAGTTCTAAACATAAGCGACCAACAATTACGTGAAGAAAGGCAAAGAGACATGTGAATCAGTAGTGTGTTTTAGAACACAAATAGTTGGGAATAAAAACTTTTGAGCAAAATAGTCAATTTCATGGATAACATTTTCAAGAGAATTTGGTAACCATGTGCAGGATATCAGAAGGTTCAGAATGGGTGATAAATAAAATAAAATAAGATCAAATGTGTATCTAGGAAGTCCCTCTGGAGGTATTTTATGTAGGAGTGACATTTTTTATAGGTAATTTAAATCAAGTGAACAGCTACTATGTTTAGGACATGTATTAGCTACTGAGAAAAGTCCAAAACATACCAGATTATTTCTGTCTGGAGATGTACTGGAATAATATGGAACGCAATCACACAAGTAGAGATTTAAAATGGCAAAGTCCTAATAATAATAACCATCACCCACAAAACCAGATTACCATTAAATGGATCTTATGTGACAGTATTATATATGTATTTACCATACATTGCCATTTATCATTCACAAAATAGAACCAGATACTATTATTAAATGGCTTGCATTGTATCATATTACAGATAAACTATTGAGAGTTAAAGACATTAGATGACCATTCTGAGGTCAAATAGCTGGTGTTTATCAGATCTAGGACTCAAAACTAAGTTTCTTTGATGTTCATTCATTGTGTGAACTATCAAATGTCTTGACAAACTCTGAAGAGAAAAACAAATTACCTACGAGATTTTGGGTTTTAATTATCTGGGTTTGGTCTTGAGGATGAATAGGAGCTTAACAAATAAAGGAATAAATCCAAGCCTAGATACATATTGGTATGAAAGGTATATCACAATTAAACTCTTTAGTATTTTAAACATTACTAATTATGCTCAATTAGACACATGTGTATTTATTAAAGCAATCACTGAAATGCTTTAAGTTCCATGGTCTCACCATAGTCCTACCACGATTTACATTTGTCTTTATCAGTTACAACATGCAACTTGTTTTAAAATTTATGTTTTTTTCCATGAACTTAACAGGTGTGTGCTGTCCTCTTTTTTTAAGATTATAAATCACAACATATAAGTTAAGCACATTGATCAACTCACTGATAAATTTCACTACTGAAGTAAATTATATGAATTGAAGATAGATGGAAATAAAGATGCTTATTATTTAATCTACTATTATGTCACCTTTTAATACAAACATAATATATTTACCAACCTAAGAATGCCACCATACTTTTGTTATAAGACAACTCTAGATAATCAACATTGAAAATATCTACAAAATTCTTACCATACAGGTATATTATAATGAAAATCACCTAATGGAACAGTTTTAAAGATCTTACTAGGTAGTGGATCAGGGTAAATTGCTGGTCTAATGTTTTCCTATCTGTGTCCTTTCTGCACCTTAGCAAACAGTTGAGCTAGCAATGGTGACCTCAGAAAAGACAAGATTAGCATGGGGAAATAAATATGAATTAGATACCAGAAGAATCAGACTGAGTGAAATGGGCAACCTGAGGTCACACAGAAGGAATCAAGGGGTTCACAATCCTGCCAAGAAAGTGAGATTGCAGTGAAGAGGAAGAATGGCCATGGACAGATGGGTTTGTGATGAGTTGACATAGAAAATCATAAAAACTTCTACAGAGTCAGAAGACACATTAAAGCCCATGTAGGCTGTTGAATGTTAATGAATAAAAAAGGGAGTCAAATATAAGTACAGATTATGACATGTTCATGTGACTTCTAGACAACCACAGTTTCAGTGACAGACATAATTATTTCATATAGAAAGTGCACACCACAAGAAAATACTGGACCACAATTCCCTATCCATTTAGGATGAAGTACAAATTAATCAAAATGATCAGTGTTATCTTCACATTCCTTCTGTTGATGGAGATGATTTCAAAAGGTCATTCAAAATCCACAGCATTTTACAATTTCATACCATCTATCAGGATGTGATGCTTAAACCTGGAAATAAGGCAATACTTTTGGTTAAGCTTAACCCCAAAAGAGGTTCCTGTAACTGCAATAGAGCTGGAATAATAAAGCTTTTCATCAAATTGCTGAAAGCCAGAGTTGTCACTAAACCATCTTCAGGGTGTGTAGCTTTCATGCCTTACATTGACTTGGCACCCAGATCAAACCGCCATTCATTCCACATCCACAACCTTTCTTATTTTGCATTGCATTCTCCAGTCCACTAGCCACATTTGCCAGGGCATTATGTTATATTCCCAAGTCTGCCACTCTTTTCCAGATCATAGAAGACTTGCTCTTCAGACACAGAATTTCTCAGCAAAACTCATGTCTAGATGTTAAATGATGTTTTACAATATTATTTTACCTTAATTTTTCAAACATTCAAAAATTTTTGAATGGTTCCATCTATAAATCAAGTCTTCACTTTAGTATAATAACCAGTGCCTTAGGGATCTGAGTCATTTTATTAAGCTACTAAGTATACTTTAAAAAAATATACTGTCTATTATTACTGAAATAATAGCAGTCTAGATTCAGTAGAACTAAGATTACCAATATATCACTTAGGACTCAGGTATCTGCCACTCATCCTGACATTCTGTACACTGCAATGCATCATATTATTATTAACTTTGGATTAAGCACATGCATGCAAACAAACATAAGTATTAAATGCAACAACATAACTAAAAATAATTTAAAAAATCAAGGAATAATAGGGAAGAGGTCATAAACAAGAAAGAAAGACCTTACTCGCCTACCAAAAATCATCAAACAAAATTTATTGGAACAAGAAATGTCAGAGGAAACACTTTGAACAACAAACTATTAAAAAAATTACTCTGGAAATATAAAAATTTAGCAGTACATGATGAAACAGAAGGGGATGGATAAAATAAACAAATACGGATCCACAAAGACCTGATACAAAATAAAACCTGTAGCCTTACTGATTAGTATTGATTACTCTTATTACTCCTGAACACTATTAGCAAGTGAGGTAGGGTAAAAATATGCGGAGCTTCTTATGAGGAAGTGATTTTCACTATAAGAATATACTATGAATTTACAAACCCAGGCTTTTTTTAAATTAATGCTGAATATGCTAACACTCAGAACACTGTTTCCTACTTTAAAGCATCTTATTGATTCTGAGAAAAAAAATATATGACACAAAAATGACTGCATCCTGATAGGGCTGAGACAGATATACATTTATCTTAGCCATCCCAGTGAAGACTTTTCTATCATCTGCTTGGAAATTCTACTTCCTGTCACTGTTTATCATCCCTTCAATTATACTCTAGTGGCTGAAAAAGATATTTATATTTGAGACATTATTCAAAGGTTCATAGAGTTGGGCCTCCCTGGTGGCACAAGGAGTTAAGTTCACAGTTCTATGAAGCTATCTGCAGCCAGTGCAGCACAAGTTTGATCCCTGGATGGGGAGGTTATCCAGATGGCGCAGCAGACCTCTCTCGTCTCTCCTGCTATTCCCCTCAGCAGTGCATTTCAGTCTGTCCACCTGTTCTACGCCCACTCTGTTTCTGGTGAATCTTTTCACCCCCATCCTGCACCTCTGGCCTGTACCCCAGTTCTTTTAGTGCATAAATAAATTTTTTAAAAAAAGGTTCACAGACTGATGGAAATTAAATATTAATGGGTGTGGTTAACATACAATGGGTTTCTGTTTCCACTTAAATGAACTGTTTATATGACCTGAAAGAACCAAAATAGCCTCTTTTGTTTTTAATTCCATATGTAGTACACTTAATGTGACTAATTGTACATTCCTCATAGTGAAATACTTAACTGACTTAAAACAGAGCCACTGCCATCATGTTATCTTAAAACTCTATGGAAAAATACAATTAAACATGTATATGTATACTTTCATATTTAATAAGATGTATAAGGAAAACACATTTTAGCATACTGTTTCAGGTAGATAGCAAATAAAAAATGGTATTGTACTATTGTTACATAGCCAGCCATTCCATTGAACACAAGTGTAGCACTTAATCTCATGTTAAAGAGTGTGCAACTATATATAATGGCCTGAGTAAGAGCATGGAATTTTCAAAGGTACAACTAACACAAGTTTATGTTGACTCCAACAAAATTCCAATAATTACAAAAGTCATCTCTGATATAAATGAGTAGTGTGTCCTTTTCCAAAGGGAAACACACTCTATATGGTGTATGTTTGGCTAATTCTTTCTATAAAGCAGATGTCTCACATCTTCAAAAGAGTCTGTAACAGAGGGTCATGACATAACAACTTCAGGCAAGGAGGCGCATCCCAATGCACTTTCTAAAGTACTAAAGTGCTTAAGGGAACAGTAAGCATTTAGTTTAAAGGTAACACAGATAAAGATTAACCTCACAACTTGAAAATTAGCTAATTTGTGGATAAAGTGCAAGTACTTGACAAAGGCATTGGCAGAGCGTCATTGTGAAGTAATTGCAGGTTAAGGTCAGAGCTAAGCCATGCATCCTGGGTTATTGCTTTTGCATAATGCTGAAGGCACAGTTAATTCAACAAAGGAAATACTTTTGACCTGTCTTTTACATAAGAGCTTTATGTTCATATCATCAAATACTTTCAACTATCATTTACTTGTTAATCAAGAGCAAGAATCATAAATTGAATAGAAAAACATTTGAACTATTCAAATAAAGTATTTTCTGTCTCCCATAACCCTTCCAAAATAGATAACAGTTTAGTTTTCACTCATTTAACCCAAATAATGACATCATTTGTTTCTTAAAGAGATTCCAAAAATATGAGGACAACATATTTCAAACTGCAAAAGTATGATTAATTTTCTGGCTTCCGATTATATGCATGAATGTTAGTTGATATATTATTGCATATTAAATGAAAGAAAATAAAATGAACAATCCCCAAGTATCCTATGTTAAGGAGAGACGGAAAACAAACAATAAGGATCCCTTCAATTGCATATTATATAACGCATATTTTATTTTTTAAAGTTTTTCCTTTTTTGTTCTGTGTTTATATATATTTGACGTCAATTTTATTTTAAATATAATTCAACAAACAAAATAAGTCAAAGTTCATCAATCCAAAATTTGATTGTATTGATGATATTTGACTAATTTCATAAGCAAGAACTAATAAAAGTTACGGAAATGCTAATGATACTATTAACCAATGGAAATTTATTCAGTCTTTCCTGGTGTTTGGTTATTAATGATACCCAAGGAAGCCTCACAATTGTCTTCTCAAGTGGGCAGTGGGATTTGGGCAATGCTTAGGCCTTGGAAACTACTTACCCATTGCCATCATTCCTACTTATCTAATATCATACAGGTAGGTACAGGCCAGGCTTTTAAGTTTTTACTGACTTGTTTCAAAGCCCATACCAGATTGTTCTCTGTTCTAGCAAATCCAGTGGTTTTAAAAGCCACTTAGAGAGATTCCAGAGATACACCTACAAAAATCTTTATTTGTCCAGCCTAACTGGTTTTTTTTTTTTTACTCATATGTCCATAATTTCAAAATTTAAAATATAGAGGACCATTTGAATAAAACAATGTACTGAATCAAATTATTCAAGTTGACTATGGTTTTGGTTACAGTTCATTTATAGGTTTGTTACTCAAACATAAAGAATAAATGTGACTTCTCAAAATATAGAAGGTGAGTAAAGTTAGCTTTAGGAAAAACCCAAATATAATGTAAATTTTCAAAGTCAAATACATAAGAATGTAACATTGACTGTTTTAATCAAACATTATCAAATAAGATAGCAAATTAAATTATTTGGTGGCCCACTATTTTTAAATTATCATTTCAAAAAGACATTTTCCTAGGAAATATTGTGATCTATAAGCCCAGCAAATATTAACAGGATCCAAAAAAGAAACTGAGCAAAAATTCATCTTTTTGAAAAGCAGACATATTTTACAAAATGAGACTGAAATTATCAAATATTACTACTTGAATCAAGTTAAATATTAGTACTTAAATTGCACTAGAAAAAAAAGGTATCAAATTTATAGCACTGCTGAAATAGCTGTGTATTCCTATTGGCAAAATAAACAATTTGCATTAAAATATAAATATCTTGAGTATTTGCATAATTCGTTTTATTTAATATTACTCTCTACACAGTTAGCAACTGCAATGAGTATATTGTTGAAATATAGTGTATTTTATCCGTGTTACTATCGGTGTCACTAAATCTGGGAAGTATAATCTTTGAGACATCTGTAGCTCTTCCCTGTTCCTGCCAGAGCAGTTTCTTCTTGCATCTGCTTTGGCATAGATTCATCTCCAGGAAACACAATTTCTTCCTTACAGTTATTGGGTTATTTTTTTTTTCCTTTGCCATTCTGAGTTGCAAGACCACATTGCCCAGAGGTTTGTTTGCTTACTCAGGAGATGAGTAAGAGCAAAAGCAAGATGATGAAAGCCAGGCATAAAAGAAAAAAAAAAAAATAGACTGAACAAAGGAAAAGATAAGAAATCAGTACAAGAGAAGCAAAACCCATGGAATAAAGTCTACTTAGAATAAAGACACCCGAAAGTGATTGTAATTTCACATGCCAAGACTTGTCATGCTTAAACCAAGTTACAAAATAGTTCAAATAGGTGTATATTAAATAAATGTGCAGATCTCAAATAGGTGTATATTAAATAAATGTGCAGATCTCAAATACTTCTGAGTAAAATGATCTAAAAAGCAATTAAAGGATGAGTGAGTAGGAATATAAAATTTGCGAACAGCTTCATCTGTTTCTAAGATGCTCATATACATTACAGAGGTATATTTGGCCTCTTGGAAAGCATGGCATTGCATGAGGACAGCAACATTTTCCTGAAAATGAAAATGTTTGAATTTTATTACTATGTCACAGCAAAATGTTAATGAAAGGTATTCAAGATCAAAAATTTCTCCTCACAATCAAGATGGTGTCAACTGGGATAAGAGAGGGAAGCCTCAGAATGTGTATCATTACCATTATAACTAGAGTGAGAACTTGTCCAGGAAATTAGACATGTGCTAATTTACATGACTCAACTCTCTGGTATGAGAACTGATCTGCTGTCCACATGCAAGGGCAATCACAAAAAAGAGTTTCAGAATAAAAATCTGGGAACAAATCAAGAGGATTGGGCATATATTTGAAATGTAAATGTTATTTTATAGCTTTGTACATTTGTTTCTAACTCACACTTCCAGACAATTTTTAACTATGATGTCACTACCCGTAACTATTTTTCATGTCCAGGAAGCTGCTTCTAACTCCCCCAAAAAGGGCTGGGTATTGTGTTACTGTGGTTGCAAAGTGAACAACCTGAGTTTCCTGGCATTGCTTACCCCTATATTTCTATTGATGCTCTGCAAGAGCATCAAGGCTAGAGTTTTATCACAACACCCATTATAGTCCCTGGAACATAAGTGATGATCAATACTTGCTTATTGAATAATGGAGACAAGTGAGACTGGTAAAGAATATAAAGCAAATTGTGGAGCTAAATGAATGCATTGCTCAAAGTCAAATAACAAGAGGCAGAGGCAGCTGCCATTAAATACTTCCATCTGCTAAAGGACCTCAATATAGCAATTTGTAATCATATTAAAAGAAATCACCATTCTATTCAACACTATATGGTCAAGGCTAAAAGAAGAAAATTTTTAAAAAATCAAAACAAAGAGATGAAATAAAACAATGTCTTCCACAGAGGCAGAAAGTCTGATCCTTGTTTTTGCCACTGACTAGTTTTAAGTTTTAGCAAGGTTATTTAATTGCCCTAAAACATAGTTTCTACATCCTTAACCAGGGCTTGGATTAGTAGATCTTACATCTCTAAAATCCTACCAACATCTAGTTCATGAATGCTATATCAACTAAGATATAAGAAAATTACTGGGGTTCTCCAATTCCATTGCTCCATTCTTGTTAATCCACTATTAGGTAATTAGGCAATAATATCTTCATGAATCACTCACAACCAGTCTGACTTTCATATTTTTTCTCCACACTCAACTGAGTGATCATCTCCGAGAAACACAATATGGCCTTGGTATCCCAGCTGAAATTCCTACAAACTCCTTCCATTACCATAGGACCAAATCTAAATATTTTAGCAATCTTGCATCTATGTGCTATGTACCAAGCTTCATCTCAGGATGTGGTTTTGAACTATTTGCTCTAACCTCACAGAATTCCTTTATTTTAAAGTGATATGCTCTTTCTGATCCCTGAAATTTTGGTGTTCCTTAAAAGAATATTCCTGTCTACTCTTTATCCAACTAACTTACACTATTTACTGTTCAATGGCTAAAAAGCATTTAGCACAGTTGGACTTAAATATTTGTTAAATAATTATAAAATGATTCAAGCTACGATAAAACACTGTCCCTTATTTTTTCATGGTAACTGCTCTTTAAAAACCTAAATGCCAATACCTTGGTTTATAAATGATTCACAATACAGGGAACCTATTGCACTGAAGAAGAACTGGAACTAGGAAAGCACTACTAATTGCCAAGACTGTTGGAGGAAAACAAATACTCTTCTGTAACTGTACACAAGTTACCCTGCAAAAAGCAAAGCAAGACTAACTGAAGAGACAGCTGCAAAACACACAAAGATATAATGTGTTTGCCGATCTGCAAAATCATTTGAAAGTTGCTGCTTCAACAGCTGGTATCTGGAAAGTGTAAGCATCCTTTAGTCTAGTTAAAATTACACAGAGCAGGAATGTTTATTATGCTCACAAAAAGGAGGTTTGAATGTTGAAGTTACAGCACTTTTAAAAGTCTGAAACAGTCAACAAAACACTTGTTGGCAGTTGGAAAAATCTCACAAACTCATATTTGTTCAATCATGTCTACAATCTTATGATCACATCTTTGAAGATAGTTTAAAAAGATAACACCTTCAACCTAGTTCATGACACACAATTTTTTCAGCCTAACCTACATCTAAATTCAGCATAACAAGCATAATTATCACCATTATCTCACATGGGTTAATATTTATAGAGCAAATGATAAAGCAACTGGATCTATTACCCCAGAACACTAGATGACGTTTCTCTCAGTACCATACAGCACTGAAAAGAGATAAAAACCTAGCTGAATTGTATATAAAAAAAAAACAACTGGTGCTCACAAACCACCCCTTGACAAGACTTATCTCTAATCCCACTAACAATGCATACATGTTCCTGAATTTTCCACATCACTAATTCTTTTAGTAAAGAAAAAAAATCATACATGTTTTGCAAAGCTGATATGTGACTAGGTTGACATTTAAGAGGAAAACAATATGGTTCCATTGTCAAATGTAGGAAGAATTGATTTGAATAAAACCAAACACTTTCTCTACTGCATAATTTCTCAGAGCACTGAGTACAAAGGGTCTACTTACTTTGTGTGCAGTTTCTCCCACAAATATCCATAAATAGAACTTTTTGTTCATGAAACACTTGTTTACAGAATACTTATTAACAACGTGTGTTAGATATTCTGGTATTATGTTATACAACATTAGAATACAGTTAATGTGATAAATGTTCATTAAAAATATATATATATATGTATATATATACATATATACAAATATAACATATATATATATATATATATATATAAACTGTACATCCATCCAGCATCCTGGTGACCCTATGGGGGCAATACCATTTCCTTGTGTTCATTTTCCCTCAAGAAAACATGTATATGAGTCTCCAGGAATGAGAAGTTGCTCCTCTCCTTTACAGATTCTTCTCACTGCCTTAACCACTCCCAGAGCAGGAACTATCACTATGTGCTAGGGAGACAGGGGGATGAAACTGAGCTGTTTCCTCTTCCTTTGTCAACCTGTTTGTCTAAAGAGTGAAGATGTGTTTTTCTCTATTCAAGCGTTTGATACACAGAGAATACTTCCTAAAGTCTTGTTTACCTCTGAAAAAAGTAAGTGTGAATATCTGAATCAATTTGCAGTTTATAAGTTATGTGAGTAAATGCTTTGTGCAGTCCTGGTGTTGTGTAAATTCTTAATAAAGTCTTCTGTTACCGTCATAGACTTCACCACACTTGCATAATAGAATCACATAGTTCCGTAGTATCCATTGTCCCTGTCAGCTGGGAGAGGCTAGGAGCTTGTCTCTTTTAAAAATTCTGTGAATACTGAGGACAAATCTGAACCTGGTAAGTTCCTAGAATTTGTTTAAAAGAATGACTTCCCTAGATGGAGTTTAATTACCATATTTAGCACTTGTGCTTTTATACTTTGCCTAAATCAGAAGTGGTTACCCAGTGTTTTAAGAAAGCACAAGTTTATTCCTAACTTTATAGCAAAGTAGGTAAGGCATAATAAACTTTTTAACTTCACAAAACAGTTTCACATCTTAGCTTTCTTTTGCTTTATAAGTCACCTAAAATCAGGTTAGATCAGGATAACTGAAAAAAATTCATAGTAAGCGAGGGAAATCTTTTCTGCTCAAAATTACCCTCCCACACAGGATTCTATCAATTAGATATTCATTTAAATAACAGAATTTCTCTCTGATATTTGTACTTAACTTAGAGAACATATTCACAACTAGTATAAACTTTTAGTAAAGTAGGCAAACTTCTATAGGGATAGGCAAGAAGAAAAAAAGTATCCAGAAACAAACATAATAAAATATATCACATAATATAAAGAAAACTGGACAAAGTAGTTGAGAGTAGTCAGAGAAAAACTCAAAAAAGAAATGAGAAGCCAAAGGTAATGTGCCAATTTCACTGTGTTGTATGTACTTGTGTGTGCTTGTGTGTGTGTGTGTCTTTTTACTTTTCCAGAGCAACTATACAAGTTGGATAAAATGAGAGCAGTTTGGGAAGAAGTTATCCTTAATTCTGACCAGCTCAACCTACCCCAATCTTATGAGACTCAACATATTCCTCTCCAATCTGTCCTCTCTGGAATAAGGAATGAAGAAAAATATCATGAAAAAGATAAAAGGGAAGCAGATATGTTCCTGACCATCTGCCTGGACGTCTCCTTTGTGCTTTCACACTTACTGAGCTGACTCTTCAGCAGAGATCTGAGAAATGCCAAGATCTTTTGAATTCACACACACTAGCAACAACTTGGGGGAAAAATTAAAAGGATGAATAGGAAAAAAGTGAAAGTAAGATGAGACTGCAAGCCAACTCTATTTATACTCAAGCCTCACTCATTCTTGTAGAAATCATGAACTTGTTTGACATCGCCAATTTATTGTCATTATCTGATTGTTCTATGTCCTCTCCATTCCTATTCCACACCTTCCTTGCCCATCTCTTCCTTGACCTATTACCACAGACAGCTGAGCTATTTTCTAAGTGAATTTTCTCTATGCTGAAAATTTCTTCAGGCCCGTATTTCTAAGCAAAAATAAACATCAACACCAAATGTTCTTTCTCTCAAAGTTTTGTTGAAAAAAAATTATGTAGGTGGTATACTGCCTATGAGGCAGTAATATAAAAGAATATTTTCTCTATACCCTTGATGAAAGTAATATTTCTAGAGTATCCAACACTGTGGTTGCTGGTCATGTGTGACTATTTTTAGTTACAATTTGATAAACTATTCAGTTAGTCAGTCACACAAGTCACATATCAATGTTCAACAGCCACAGGTTCATACTGGACAGATACTCTGTAATCCCAAAAAAGTAGTACTAAATTGACAGTTCACTTCTAATATTTAAAATAACCCTCACTGTGAGTAAATAAATAGGAAAAATAAGTAGAATTATAAACATTCCCATTTATAATTAATATAAAACACTCCATCATTAATGCATTTGTCAGTATACACTTTATGGGGGAGTGGGAGGATAGAAACAAATAGGGCCACTGGAAGTATTTAAACCCAAGTCATACAATTGAAGAAAATAATACTCCATAAAGCTGAATTATATGAGCTTAAAATCCCAAGGTTGTTTAATCAAAAAATTGGGATCACCTAAATTCCACAATATCATGATTTCCCAATCTTAATTAGCAGAAATTTTTCATTTGGTGACAAAACAGGGAAGGTTGTACTTTATGTTGCTATCTCATAGAAAATTGCTCAGTTTTAAAATCAGCAATTTATTTCTTGAATGTTTAATTAATTAATGAAAATGAATTGTGTATCTTAGTTTTGATCAATCTTTGCAAATAAGCATTTTAAGAATGCACATACATTCATGGCAAAATAAAACCTGAAAGCCTTCATAATACAGAATCTGTACCCTAAGACATAAGAGCAGTACACATTTTAAAAAGATACAAATGGAAGAGGAAGTAAAAGACTATCTCATCTTATAATTCCCTAATATTTTTCCTCTTCAAATAAGGATTTTTACCTCAAGATTTCCTGGTGGAGGAGCTATTCTGATAAAGAAAATCATTGTTCTGAGAATGCACTGTAGCATCACTTCCCCATTAAAGCTCCAATGTGAGGAGAGGAGCTGGAAACAAAGATTGGAAGGTGAATGATATTTATGTTTTTTGAAAAATATTTTTTCTATGATTTAAGGATGACACGGGTTCTTTCAAAGAAATAATCTACTTGACACGTTTCTAGGACTCACCATCTGTGCTGTTTATGTATAGACATAATTAGTAGGTACTACTTTCATTAATTTAGATGTGATATGAAATATCTGAACTGTCTTAAAAGTGGTCACCAAAATGGTCCTGTGTTTTAACAATTGTGAGATATATTTAGCTGAAGAATAATGAAGCGTAATTTTATAAGTAGGTTTCTGTTGCTGTTATTCTTTCAGGTTTTCCAGTTACTGGGGTCCCATTCATCTTCTAGTAACATTCACAAGATGATCTAAAACAGCACTAGGTTAAGTATGGTGAGTTGAGAAAAAAAGAAGTCTCTCTAGTTTTCAAGTTTTAACTTCCTGCTTTCTCCCTTTCCTAATGAATAGTTTGTCTGGTTCTCCTCTATTTATTTGGGATAAAGCTCTGAAATTCTCAGGAAAATGCAGCTATATTAGCAAGGCAAGATCTAATACCTTAGTTTAAATTCACATATTATGGTATTGTGGCTAATTATGGAAGTAAGAGAGACAACAACCAATACCACATGATGATAGAGACAACAAACAATTGGATAAAGAAAATGAAACAAAAATAAGCTTTTACACTATAAAACCAATTAGTGCTTAACCTAAGAGACAGGGGAGGTATAGGTAAAACAGGGAAAATAGGTTAATTGTGTGGTAAAGGATAAAATTGGATTTCTAGTGGTTAACTTCATGTAGTATATAGTATATAGTTCATGTATAGTTGACTTGTAATGATATATAGCCAAAACTTATGTAATGTTATAACTCAATATTGCTTCAATTAAATATTTATAAAGTTCTCATTTTGGGAATATTCAATAACTAAAAATAATAATGAAGTCATAGGATATGAAAAGGATTTGGAAATGTCTAGAGTCTGATCAGCATTCAGCAGGGTAGTACTTGGTGAAACATTCTGAACCAAATAGCAAAAGGAATTAACAAGAGAAATGGAGAAAGAATTAAGTTAGCAGATGAAAAAGATATCCATAACACTGTAAGAGCTATAACCACTTAGGGATATACTACTCTTATAAAGTCTTATTCTTCCACATAATAAGTTAGTCATTTCCACCAAAGATACCAAAGAATATGCCACAGTTAACCTGAATGAATCTTCCTTTGTTGTTACTTCACTTTTAATCTGCATAGAGAAAATATTAAGTGGTAGGTGTGTAATGATTTCGGGAAAAAAATAACTGAATGTTTAACTCACCACGGGGCTTCCTGTATACCTATGTGAAAATCCAAGAATTACAGCAGAGATTGGCAGTAGTAATGGTTATTTGAAACTCTGCTTCTGTACAACAAAATGATCTCCCTCAATGCTTTCATTCTTCAAATATAGCACTGCTCTGGATGGAAAAGACGTCCAACCAAGCCATCTGTCAGGGAAGATAGAGTTCAGCTGGAAAAGGCAGTTTGTTTTGCTGCACTCTTAAATTTTCTTGCTTCAATCTAGATGAACTGTAAGGGAACAAAAAGTACTCTGCTTCACAGGTTCAATAGCGGATGCACAGAAATAGTGATAGGACCCAGAGTGGGTGTCAATTCTCTGTAATCTAAGTTTAGAACACAATCATTCCACTCTAGAGAAACGTTCTACACTTCCTGTTGATTAAAGGTCAGCAATGAAGGAGGATGGCCCTTTGCCTTCTTATTAAACACTGTGGGTGTTATGACAGTGTTTGATCTCAAAAGTGTCAAGTAGAGGGCTCCTGTATAATCTGACATTCGCGGAAATGCAGATCTATAACCTGTAAATTATGTCTTATGAAATACAAACATTTTTAACCATTCTATAACGACAATGAATGAAATGGAAATCATAACACAATGACCATCTCTTTTAGTCTAAATACAAATTTAACAGAAGAAAATTATATGAGCAAATATAATGAATGAAAAAAGGGTGTGGCTATAAAAGGAAAACAATATAAACACCAGCACTGAAGTCAAATTCTAAATGAAGCACAAATTCTAAACACGCAAATATTCTGAGGAAGTAAGTATGATACTAAAATAAAGCTAGATCAACCTGGTTCTGTGTAGCTACTACATACAGGTATTAAATACATTCAAACCTAATGTCTAGAAGTCCAAATGAGCAATAAAGAAAAATTACTTTGATATAGAAACTAAAAAAAAGTCAGATAACAATTTATTTTAATGTCTATTTATTACATCATTCTTCAAATTTGCCAACATATGATTTCCCTGTGAACTTCCCACCACCAGTTCACCCATGTGCCACCACCATAGTCCCTTGTGCTCTTCCCACCCCTGTCCTAATCCTTCTCTCTTTTCCTTCCCTTCAGAATGTCTCTGATATATAGTTTAGATGGCAACAATTTAATAGTTATTTACAACAGTCTTGATTCTGGTGCTTAAAATTCAATAGATTCTATGTGAAATAATAGAATGTACCTGACCATAATACCCATATGATATACATGAATAATAATATATTCACATACAAATATACAAAAATCTCAAGCCAAAAAAATAATACATACACATGTACACACACACACACATACACAAACACATAAAATAGCAAAAAGATTAAAGAGGGCTTTGCACGACCATACCCGATTTCATTATACACAGTAGTGTTTATATAATATATTGCTGAAAGTGTAAAATCTGAGGCTAGTCTTTGCTTGTATCTAGACCTGCTCTGCACCAGTTGTCTAAACTTGGGCAAATGAGTCTAATAAAGTTTTCAACTAAATAGCTTGTCAGAGGGCTCAAGTTTCTTAAAAATTTAATAACATATTTCATTACACAATTTAATAAAATTTGTTTAGAATTTAATAAAGAAAAATGTGCCTGAATTTAATAAGTCTTCAGTAAATGTTACCTATCATCGTTACTACTAACATTTATATTACCTATATAATCATAATTAGCCTCTGACATGTTTTTACATACATTACAAAAGTTACTTGGAGATGAAAAAAGAAATAAATCTAGACATTTAATGTCAAGAATGACAAGATCTAATTAGAATAACAAGTAAGTACAGCTTTCCTTTCCTTTTTAATCATAAGATCTAACTCTAGTAATACTAGATTCTTATTTAGAAAGTCTTTGATTCATTAAATCAATATGCATTTATTAAATGCCTATTCCATGCTAGACTTTGAAGTAAGAAAAATTTAGAAGTGAAAAACTTCCTGTTCTCACTGAACTTTATTTTGTGATAGGTGGGGAGGTCATACTCATAGAATTCAGAAGAGGTCACCCCAAGGGGTACTGCTTTGACAGATGGATCAGCTGTTTTTATCAAGGCCCCAAAACATTGAAGAGGAGGTCTTTAAATTGCTAAACTATTTAGATAGAGAACACCTCCATGTAAGAAAATTATTATCATAGATAACCACAGTTCGTTCTGAGTTACATATAATGGACTGGAAAATAAAGTAAAATCTCTTTGTTATAATTCCACTCTTTCCCTCTTTTTTTCCTCTTTTTTAGCTTCATGTGAATTACCTGACTTGTCTTCACATCCCAGGCTTCTACGCCCTCCTTCTCTGTCCAGGGTGTGTGTCCACCCTATCCATTTTGCCTAGCTGTATTTGAAACATTTAATGTTTTGAAGATCTTTCCCCTCAACCAACCCCCCACACACATGTAACTAAACCTTTTCTCTTATCATTCTGTTTGATGATAGCTTGACTGACTAGTCAAGAAGAAATGAAAGAGACTGTGAAATTTTCCCTCTCTAGCAATACAATCAAGAGAATAAATAAATAAATATGTAGTATGTGCTGTGGAGAGAAACAGAGTGATTCGAAGATAAGTGGTACAATTTTAAGTAAATCCTCTACAGAAGGATTCACTGAGAATTTGTTCAAAGTCCTTAAGCTGAGAGAGTAATCCACAATATATAGCTATAGTTTAGATATTTCTAGACTAACTGAACAGTAAGGGCAAAGGCATATTTGAAAAACAGCAAGAATTCCAAGATGTGTATAATGCATAAAGTTAGCACAAAGAGACTAATATTTTCTAGATGGAAGAATGAAGATATATACACACCTCATATATGTGTTTAAACACACACACACCCAACTGTGTATATTTTCTTTGGTATCACCACAAGCCAAAGTAGCACCATAAAACTGAATGTCATGAAAAATAGAGAATTTGAGATGAGTTCAGAGAAGTTATCAGGACGTTCTATCACAGAGTTTTTAATACACCATTCAAAAAGCTTTGGCTTGCATTCTGAGTGAGATGAGGAACAATGGAGGATTTTAGACTAAGAATAGCTTACGTAAGCCTTAACCTAATAATTTAGGACAGACATATCTATTTTAATTAATCTTGATGCAGTTAAACGCATCATTTCCAGAAAATAAGGTTAATATAATCAACAAGTTGTGATAAGAAGCACAGTGAATAAGGAAGGCAGAAAAAGAGTTTGATAGGAAATGCACTAAATCAGTTAACAAATCACAATATTTCAAAATGAAAATCACTACATAGATGAGTCATTACATATGGCAGAGAAATAACAGCATTTAATATGACCACAGGAACACCACAGATTATAAAATTTCTCCTTGAGGAACACTTCTAAGGTTGGTAATAAGATCCTAAAGAATATGGACAAATGCTGTGCAATTTACCCAACTGAAACCTGAAATACAACTACAAAAACTTATTTTTTTATTTTTATTTTATTTTCTGACTCATTGTTTTCCCTCTAAGTGCAGTCCCATAGTTCTCCCACCATAGTCCCTGTGTTCTATCCTCCTATTAATTTTCTTAAGAATACTTCAAGACCCAAACGTCCCTCTGCTTCAAACAAGTGGGGTACAGTCTTATGACCAAGATTTTCATACTCCCAAATTCTGGCTACTGAGATGAGTCAGTTTATAGCAAGCTTTAAATGCAGTTAGAAAATGAGATGTCAATTCCAAAAGAATTTAAAGATATATCCAATAAGATCTCTTACCCTGAATTTTGAATTCTGAGTCAAATTAATTATTAAAATTGACTGAATCTACTCCACTTCCCTATGGCACCTTGACCAGAGTGTTTTAGTCACTCCTAAGGATGAGCTTCACAGACCATAGTTCCGACTTCCCTTTTGCCTGTGCTCTTCTCTTTGCAGTCCCATATATTTTATCAAACCCTGTGGCAATGACCAACCTGATGGACGAGCTTCACTGTGTTTTGTCACCCAAATTTTCTCTAAAAAGTTCCTTCTGGACAGTCCCCTTCCATACAATACTCGTATTTTCATGTGTTCCAGCAAGGTGAGAGGTACAAGCAGACTGCTTTAAAAGGAGTCATAAAAGTTTTAACTATCTCCAAGAGAATATGGTTAGACATTCTGATCATGATTTTAATTAGAGTACAAGAAATGTGAAGTCAAGCTTTTACAAAGTGTTCTTTTCATGGGAATAGCTGTTCCCTAAAAGGAACGGAAATATTTTCTTCATGTGACTTCAGTTTTAGATATTGTAGATCAACACAATTGAAACAAAATTGTAAACATATTTCAAAACAGAACACAACAACAAAAACTTTTGAAATCCCATTATCCCATCATAATCTTTTAAGAATAATTTTTAAACATGTGCTCATAAGATAGAAGAAAGAAACAAGCTAGTAGATCACTGTGAGAATCAGGCAGATCCAAGATTCAAGCAAAGCATATTTCCTAATATTGCTAACATGGACATGGAAAGGAAGATTATGCTCCAACGATCAAACATACATAAGGTGAACTCCAACTCTTCTGCTCCAGATAAATTTTTCTTTCCAGCATTTTCAAATAAAATAGAAAGTCATATGGGTAAATCTCTGAAGAAATATTGCTGTGCTTTTTATGTTTTACACAATTAATAAATAAAATGAATAGCTGGTCCAAGAAAAAAAATGACACTTCAAAGATGTATTTTTTCTTAATACCAAAAATACCTCAAACTGACATGAAATATTGCTCCTGTACATTCCTTTCAAAATGTATTCTTTACCTATGCTTTTGTTCCATTAAATAGTTGGTTGTCATGGCAAAATCACTTTTTCACCAAAATGGAAGTAATACAGTGAGTGATGTACTGTGTAACGGTACACAAGTAAATGTGGAAGAGAAACCAGAAAAACTTGGAGTGCCCACTGAAGAGATGACCTGTTGCTTTGTTTAGGGTGTAGTACCACAAAATATCACTGTCAATGCCATTAAGGGAAGGAATTATTTGCTGCAAAACCAAGAGAAAAGCAGCTGTTAAGAAGTCTGACAAAGCACCAAAAGCAAAAGATACAGCTTATCTAACTTTCAGTATTATGAAACATAATAACAATGTCTGAGTACATATAGCTGAAAGCAATATTAAAGATGAAAGAACTGCCATATAAGCACATTATCACAAGTAGACCAGAGAGTATGAACATGCAAAGACTCTTTCAGTTTAAAAGTAAATAACTGGGTAGGTTTTAAAGTAAAAGTTCAAAGTAGTATTTAGAAAAAACATTCACAGCTTTAAAAGACAAATGCAATGAATAATTCTCCCCCTTCAACAGTAAACCCAATAAAAACCCAATAAGAAATTCATCTTTACAGGTGTGTGCATGTTGGAATGGTCTTTTTTTATCATATAAGAACATAAAAAACATTGATTCTTTTTTTTAATAACATTGATTCTTAATGACTAAGCATACATAATGATGATAAAACACAAGAGTAATAATAATCACGTGATCTGCAGACACATCTTTCTTGGAAGTGACAGGAATAAGAACTGGAATCCCCTACAATGTACTATCAGCATAAAATAGGTTTTTGAGTAAAAGAACTGTTCTCATGAGGGGTCTTGAGATACTGCCTTTACTAACACTATCAAATATATGAAACACTGAGTAATTTCCTTTGTATTACATATCTTGTATTAGTGTACAAAACTTCATACACAAATGCCTACTCTAATCCACTGCCATCTAGATTACACCAAGTATCCACAGTCTATTGTAAAGCAGCAGCTAACAATGGCTTGAAAATCACCTCAGGCTTGAAAATAACAACAACAATAATAATAACAATAATAAAAACACAACAAAAACAAAAAGACAAGGACAAATTGGGGACCATTAGTGGGGAGGGGGAGAGAGAGGGTTAAGGGCAGATAAGAGCACACGGGACTGAGGTGATGGTGCACTGGTGAAATGGTGATGGGGAATACATGGGGATTACAACTGATGTCAAATATATATAAATTAAAGAAAAAAAGAAAATCACAAGAGCAATAAGGAAGTGCAGAAGAGGGACTAGTCAGAAAGCCTGTCTTTTTTTGAAGACCAGCTCTACCAACACGTTTACATTTGACAAGTTTATCAATTATCCTAAATATTAGTTTCCTCATCCATACATTAGGGTTCAAATTTAAGTCCCTTTGCATACAGAATCCCAGAATAACAATAGCAATGCTCCAAAGTGAGATGACTAAAAAGTCACATTTCTGCATTTTTTTTTATTTATAATGACCTAATGGTATGTCAAGAGTCATGTCATATTCACATGGTTATCGTTTTAAAGTCACTTGGAATGAAAATTTTCTGTGATCTTACCTCCTAATATATGTTTCAGTCTATTAGTAGTTTTTATTTTTAATATTTAGAGATTCTTTCATTATGTAAGTCATCACCACTGCAGATATAAGTCATCTGCACATATCCAAAATACTTTAAAAGGTAATATATAGTCAAAGAAAAAAATTCCTCTTTCCTGTCACCCTCCATAATATTTCCCTCTACTTGCTAGAGATTAATGATTTTAAATTGTATGTTTATCTTTCCAAGTATTTGCTTTTAAATAAACACATTTAGCATGTATGAATATGCATCTATTATATGCCATTTATCAAAAAATGTATATTGCCCTTCTTGACAAAATGGAAATATATAATGGTAGTATATAATACACAAAATTTCTCTCCGATTTCATCTTTTCCCTAAATATATATGTGTATATATAGATCATAGCAATGCAGTATATCATGTATAGTAAATATAACTATGCATTACAGGATATAGCATATTGATACATGAAATTTAGTTGGCATACATTATATCATACATTGTATATCATGTCATATATGATATGCATGATTACATATTGCATAGTCATTATAATATATATTAGATAATTATAATGATAAATATATTACATAATAGATGTAGGAATTATCTATTATAAATTGTTCCCCCTAAATATAGCTATGTGACATATCATATGTAGTGTCTGTTGTATATGTACATAATATGTACCTATTTGACAATTTATGTATACATAATATATAATATATATTATATATAATATATATTATGTTTAAGTTATATATATATACAACAGGCATTATAATAAATATATCCAACAGGCATTATATGTATAATAGATTAAATATAATAGATATATGTCATATTCACATATTTTTTAGGAAAAACACAAACTGTAGAAAATAACATATTACCTATAAGAGTATATAATTTGCTGATATATAATTATATGTGTTATGTATAACATAATGATGGCAATATAGAACTAAATAGATAATTTTAAATCACTTTTATAGCTGCAAGTTACTCTATTTGTGTAGATATATCTCAGCATGATTAAAGGAAATCTGGATTGCTTCCAGTACTTTGCTATTAAAAAGAATTATAGTGAATAACCACGGTTGTACTTTTTTCATATTCTTCACAATTATTCTGAAACAGGTTTCTAAATGTGTGATTGTTGAGTCAAATGGTAAGAATACAGGTAATTTTATCAGATACTTACAAATTCCTCTCCAGAAGAAATTATAACATTTTGCATTTTCACCCTTCAATAGTATATATCACCAAACTTTTCCATTTTTGCCAATCTGAAGTTGATAATTGGCAATACAGTAAAGTTTAAACTTGTGTTTCTCTTTTTATGAAAAAATGTCTATATCTTTATGTATGGTTAAGAAGCATTTGTATTTCTCGTTTTTTCTAACCATTTTTTATCACTCACTTTCTTAGATCCCCTGTATTTTATGACCTATTTCATAATTTTTTTGAAGAGAAACTAAGAACTGCTCTCTTAATATATGTCTATGGGGTTTCAATTGAGTGATAGTTCCTTCTAGTAAAATTCAATGAGTTTATCAACCAAATAGATTTTAACTCATTTTTTTCTCTTTACAGAAAGATTCAGTTATGACTTTCCCCTATAATTTTGCTTCTTAAATAACCCCTTACCTCCCACATCTCCAATCTAAGTATCAGCTGACTCTTTGCCTATAGCTTATTAACATTTTATCTATTCTCTCTCCTGAAATGCAAGAAAGGAAACCACACAGTTAATATAAATAACATTTTAAAAAATCTGATAAAATTCACACCTTTCCACTCTCATTAGTCTTTCTCTTTTCTTGTGCAACAAATTCTTTTGAAATTTTACTTCACATTTTCTCTTTCTCCTGCTTCCACTTATTACAATGGTTTTCACTCTACTTAGTAAAATGGTACAAAACTTTATCCATTCAAATACCTAGTCTCACTACTAAGTTTAACAATGAAATTCCTCTATTATTATTGACAGGCATACTTACTCGTGCCCCATGACACCCTTGTCCTGATACTTCCACTGCTCTGGTCATTTATTGCTGGTGCCCTCACAGATATCTCTTCACTCTGCTGCCCGTGAGCTGTCCCCCCCGACCTCCACTCTTTCTTTGACTACTACTTTCACATTACATGCAATAAATCTTGAAATTAAAAAATTTTCATAGTTTTTACAATGATACAGATGTTGATCTATACAGGGATTAGATAGATATGTAAAGATGTATCTTGCTAGCCCCGACATTTATGAGTTCTTCCTACTCTTTAAGAATTAGCATCAGATCCACACTATCCATTGTCCAGTATCTCAAACTTTATACATCAAGAACTAACTTCTCAGCTGGTTTGTTTTTCTCTTTTCTTGTTTTCATACCAACTCCCTAAGTCAATGGTACTAAAAAACTATTGAAGCATTCTGGACTCATGCTATGTATTCAGAGTAGTTCCTATTTCAAATATCTATTCCTGATGATGTGCCATCCTACTTGATTTTCAACTTTTGATGAAATTTTTAAATTCTTTTACCTCTTCCCTTACAACCACAATTTAAGTCCAAATGATTGTTATCTCCTCTGAATATGTTAGCTGCTCTAACCAGTCTCTACACTAGCATATTACTATGTTAAGTTCTTTCTACATAGTGCTGCTAAAATGAAATATCTAAAACGGAAAGAGTCAGTCACTAAAGTCCTCCAATAGGCTCCCCACCTTCTAGGATAAAGCACAAGCAAGCACAATGATTTCCATGATAAGGTTTCTCTAGTCATACATACTTTCTGGAACTTTACATGACAGCCATATAAACTTTCTTATAAATTCCCCAGAAGCACCAACTGCTTAGAGTCTATATATTTTGGGCATGATTTTAACTACTTGCAATCACTAATATCCACTGATTTATACTATATCCTGCTCATGTTTCAAATCAAAGGCCACCTTCTCCTAAGAGTCATCTATAACTCCCCTCCATAACCACCACCAAGGATAACTAAGCAAAGTTCCCACAAGGGACATAGAGCTTTTAGTTTCATACTTTATGGCATTCACCAAACCATTGTACTGATCTGTTTCTGTCTTCTACTTTAGGCTATAAAGAGTTGCAGCATATCATCTTCAGAAATGCAAATCCAGTAATTAGCAGAGTTCCTGATGCATAATGTTCAATCTGTAAATGTTTGTTTCCCCAAGCATATTAAATATACTCTTATTCTTTCTACATAGGAAAACATCCATGTAAAATGAGTTTACACATAAAAATGAACCAAGCAAAGTGATCTGAGACAGAAATGAAAAAGATAATAAAAACAATAAAGTTACTAAGTGGTGGGAGAGAAAAAATAGGAAAAAATAAATTCCCCACCCATTTGCAAAATGGTTACAAATAATTACATTAATATTAAAGACTAAAAAAATCAACTGTTAATATACAAATAGCATGACAATGTGTAGTATTCATTGTGATGTAGAGGCTGTTATACTGTAATTGGCTTTATTCTTGAAAATAATTTAATCTTTTTCATCAGAGAAGAGAGGAAAATTCCTAGAGAACTCCAGTAGGGGACAACTGCATAATAATCTATACTAATAGGCTTATAATTATAGTAATTATGTCTAAATATAGTAATCTGCTTATGTAATATTGTCCAGTTACATCTTTTGTTTAAATTAGCTTCCTGGAATTTCTGCTCTATTGAATTATAATAACATCCATTTATGCCCAATTAGTAACATTAAATATCTATATTTATGTTATTCTCCTCTTGGTTTGTTAATCATAACTCTAACACACCTATACATTCTTAATTCCATCTCCTTCAGAAATTGACAACCTTATAATTTTAATATAAAATAAGGTTAAAAATATTTCTCATTAATAGCTTAAATTTTACATAATTTTATATTTGAAAGTACCCATTATTTTTTTAGGACTCTAGTGATAATTTTTCCACATAATGAATTTGGTTAAATGGTTAGTTAATAATCCATGAGTTCTTTTTTAGTACAGACTCATAATACTTTATAAAACTTTTGTCACTAATTTTCTTTGTTGAAGTGTTCTAAATATATGATAATGGGGATTGAAATTTTACATTTTTGACTTTAATTTGTTCCTCATTAAAACAATACAGTTCAGCCTCCAAAGTTTTTCAAGCAGGTCAGAGGATCCTGTAATTCATTACAAATGTACAATTAAAGACTTAACAACAAAGCAAAATTCCCTACATAAAAGCAAATCATTAAAACAAGCTGGTTAATCTGCCATGAATTATGAGCAAGAAATATTTTAAAAACAATATGACAGCATTCAGAATGTTCTACTATGGAAACTTAACTTCACTATTAGACAGACATAACAAAAAATGACAGCCATGTAAAATTTATTTTTTTCAAGCAATGATGACACGTGGCAAAATGATCCTTGAAGATTTTCAGTAGCCACTTTGACTGCTATATTCATGCATTGATAAAAATTGTGATTCATTTTTTTAACCATGTTTCATAGAAAAAAAACTACTTAGGATAACAATGGTGTCTACTAGATTATTCTGTCTCATTGCAATTACTTAAGGCCACCTGCTGTCACCTGTCACAGTTCAGAGATTCTGAAAATATATAAGACTGCAAGTGTTTATATTTAGATATATATCTCTTGTACAAATGTTTAAAAGTGTTTGAGTGAAGCAATAAATAGCTACTACTCTTATTTAATATTTATTAATACCTGAGTACTATAAAGATCAACATTGGCCTAAACCGTCAGTTAGGCTGGCTTGATTCGGCCTGTTACAGTGTTCCCATACAGCAGCACTGTGACAGAGAACACTGCTGCTGCCACCATCATGTAGAAGTCCAAGAAGCAGAGGAAATCTGACTTCACTACATATTTTCTATAGGTATCCCCCCAACCTTTCTCTCCTTCTGTTCGTAATTTCCTTTTCTCCTACGTATCAAATGCAGCTGAGCGCAAATAACTCAAATAGTCAATCTTCATTCCTCAATCATCAAGAATTTGTCTTGACAAGCTAGATCATAAAAATTAGTAACAGCTAAAATTTACTGTTTCCACTTTGCCCCATGATATCTCTCAGTGTAGGTCCTATTATTTGGGTCATTATACTCATTAGGTTTTATAGACTTTCTTGCAATTGCTTATTCAGTGATTGAGTTCACTATTTTTATACCTGTGCTTCAAGTCCAAAGAAATTTTTTGGATTTAAAGTGTATCCTGCAATATTCTGATCTATCTCATTGTGGCCCTCACCACCTCATCCCATAAGAAGAAACCACCTGACATTATCTCTGTGGAGACCTTTAGAGGTTCACATAAAGCACAGCTCCTTCCCAGCCCAGGACCTCTTGGTTCCCTTTTTCCTGTTTGCTTGGCTAAGTTTCTTCTTAGAACTCTTCTGCCCTAGCCTTTAGACTTTTTTGTCCTTACGCTATCCTTCTGTTCACTCTAGATATTCCCTGGAGATCATATACTGAAAGATTAATTAATATTCATTCCACTTGTCAAATTGAAGCCAGGGTCTCATCAGAGCATTTCCCTAATGACCTTAAACTGGCTTAGAAATTGGGAGTTACTATAATTCATATCAGCCTGATAAACACTGCCAGAGCCCCCATCCTAAATGCCAGACTCCTTGTTTTCCCTATGCATTTATACAAACACAAATTCACAAATATTTTTTGAAACCTTTTCATTGATGATACAAAAAGACAAAAACCAATCACAATCCTCAACAAGCATAGCAATTTAACAGAGAGATTAATAAACAGGTGATTTCAAAAGATGACAGAGTTGAGGAAAGGTTCTCTGGAATTATGGCTGGAAGCCACTTTAGCCTAAACCACCAAGAACCCAAGGCTTAAAATGTCACCATTAATTTTAGGTCCAAGTACTGCAAATCAGAAACAACTTGGAAATTATTTTATCACAAATTGGAGTGTTAATGGAAGAATCCATGTCTAAAAATCAGAAACAATTCTTACATGGCTTTTTGGGGTAGATATATATCATACTACAGCATGATTTCCTTCTATGCTCTTGTCTGCTTTGTATAAAGTAAGTGAAAATATAGTGATGATTCTATAGGATTTATGTTATCACACCAAGAAACATTTTCAATAATCATTTTTCCCTTAATTGATTGTGTGTGTGTGTACTTGGCTTACACCTTTTCAAATTCTAGAAGGACTTAAAGCTGCTTGTGGTAGATATGGTACATACCACATCACTCCTCTCAGGTGATAAAGCTTACCATTTGGGACATCTTGTTTCCTGCCATCCCATCTCCTAAGGGCTATGGAGGTATGAAGCATTGTTTTAGGCAAAGCAGGTAGTATGGAGCAGTGGGGAACTCAAGAAAGGAACTTCCCATGACTCAGGTAATACTGGAGTCTTCCTTCTGATATAGCCTCATCACTGTCCCCTTTTACTTAGTGAATGTTACTAAATAACTTTCTCTTGACCCAAGAAGCAAATGAAGGAGAAAATTATGATATGGACACATATCAAAGAGTAACTACACTTTGCACCAGAATCCACTTTTTAAAAGTTATACCAGTGAGAAATGGGTACTTTTCATGAACTTAATTTTAACATCTAAGGAGAGGGAGGGTCAATTTTAAAAGGTTTTCCATAGAGACTGATAATATATTCCTAAGAATTCCAAAGTTTTGTTTTGTTTTTTAACCAGATCATTTTCCCCATAGGAACAAGGTGACTGTACAAAATTTTTAGAAGCCCACCAATCCCAACTCAGCTGCTTCTTCCATCATGAAATGTGACATCACAAATTTCATAGCGACAGAATAAATTAATTATATCTCAGAAGGAAAGTAATTCTGTAGTCCTAATAACCAACTTCTCTGCTCAATATTGTCACTTCCTTTACAATTACACCTTATCAGAAGTCTAAGTATATGTATTACTTTTGACACCAAATTACTCTGGATGGTCATAATATCCCTGAAGTTAAAAGTTTATTTTGAAATTCCATAATTTCAACCAAGCAATCCATTATATTTACCCACAAATAAATATATTTCATTAGTATACTTACATAAATGTGAATGCATTAGATTTTCTATTTTACAATGAAAATATAAGGTCATATCCATGTAAGCATTATTACATTTTATGAACTGCATCTATAAATTATAACTTGCCTTTACATTCTAAAGGGACATACATTGAAGAATTATGGGCTAGTATATCATTGACATCAGTGCTCCACTTTTAGCCTTGTAATATTTTCATAACATAAAAACCTTTAAATTGTCCACACACTCAAATAGTGGAGATAGATACCGAGATATTGCTAGGCCAATGCTATTTGAGCTCATGGTAAATATGAGAAGACTGCGAATTCTTTACCCCATCTCTTGTGGAGACATGTTCATTCTTTCCTCCAGTGTGACCAATTTAGGTCTTGTTTTAACCAATAAAATATGGTAGAAGATAAGCATTAAAACTTCTAAGACTGCTCTTTAAAAGAACTATAATTTCTGTTTTCACTACTTGGGAAGTTCCACTTTTGAAGGCAACTGCCTGCCCTACACTGTGAGAAATTCAAGCTAACTGTGTGGAGAGTTGTGTGAGGAGCACCCATGTACTAGATATAGAGTGGCGTCTTCTCGGCCTCTTGGCCCAGCCTAAGTACAACTGAATGCAGCTGAGTTCATCATACTGCATAGAACAGAAGTGCTGTCACCAAGCCCTGCCTGAATTCCTGACCATCAGAAACGTGAGAAAATAAAACAGTTGTTGTTTTAAGCCATCAAATGGTGTAGTAATGTACTATGAAGTAGTAGATAATTGAAATAGTCTGACTAAGAAACTTTCCCCAACCGTCAGATTACCACAGGCTTTACACTGTGACTTCTTAAAAACAGTGAAATTTGCTCAATGAAATTTTGCACCAAAATTGTTTGTGTGAAAATTACCTTTCAAAGTTCATGATAAAAGGGACAGATGTTTGAAAGTTCTTAGTATATAGCAGTTTCATGTAGGGAATAGACTTAAATTTTTCTATATTCACAAATTAAAACAAAGTTTATATGTGTCTGTGAAGTGATATTTTCTTGAAGAGAACAAAAATACTTCTTTATTTCCTCTTTTCTGTTTATTGAGGGAAGAAGGGAGGGAAGGACACTGGTTATTGTAATCTAGAATCCTTGAGTTAGCTTCAATCCTTTCAATGCAAAAACTTATTCCTGCAGATGCTGAAAGGAATAAGCAGAATAAGACCCTCTACAAATTTAGAAGAGCTTTCTTGCATCAAAATCCCAGGTATGTATATACATCTGCATATTTCTACTGACAAAATAATAAAATTAGGTTTTGCCAGAGGAAAAAATTGTAAGTCATCCACCAGGGAAGTCATGAGACCCTGAAAGTAGCTGGGAAACAGAGGGCTTGGTGAGCCATAAAACACACTCAGGGGACAAGGGAAACCTGAATTACTAAACTGTCTTCTCTCACTGTAATTGTATTATCTGATCTAAGATTTCCAGATTTCTTTGGAAAAGCAATAGATCAATAACAAGAGACAATGGATAAAAACTCACAGAAGGGTCAGTTCCACATGACTAATTTAAATGGCATCACTAAGCATTGTTTAAGTATAAACACGGAATTAGTAACATTAAAATTAACTTTATGTTCACACAGTTTACAACATTGAATCAGAAACCTGCTGGTATTCTGTCTAAGTCATTTAATAGATCAAAATTTAAGTTCTTTTTTTTTTTTAAAGATTTATTTATTTATGCATACAAGCACTGGGGTACAGGCCAGAGGTGTGGGGGGGTGAGGAGGTTCACCACAGAGAGCAGGGA
>JAGFMF010011937.1:945723-958765 GCA_019455555.1 Galemys pyrenaicus | reverse complement strand
CCCTGGCCGGCAGCAGGGATCGAACTCGTGCTGCAGTGGCTGCGGTCTGCTTCATAGTGCGTTGCTTAACCCACTGCGCCACCAGGGAGGCCCCCAAAATTTAAGTTCTATTTGATTTTTATTATGGCCCCCATCCTGCAAATTGTCTCATTCTTCTGATATCCAAAGCAGGACCATCAGGCTGTCCAAAACACCTGGCCCAAAATCTAAGGACTACCTCCCATTCACTCTCTAGATCCATTAGAACTTAGATGTTTTTTTGCCTTAAGTACAAAGAGTAGCAGCTACTTATTTAAGTATGTTCAAACATAATTCAGAAAATATAATATGAAAGTTTTTCCTTAAAAATTTTCAAAGAAGTCAATTTTAAATAGTTTTTATATTTTAGAATCTTAAAATATATATTTTATATATTTTAAAATCTTTTTCCCTATTGTACAGGATAGGTAATTAAAATTCTTTTCATGAAAATGGTTGGAATCTTGGAATAGTCAGACATTCTTAATGGATCAATAAAATATTTCATTACTGCTCTTTTTCTTCCCAAGATATTAATAATTTTCAATACAACTTGATGGAATAGAAGGGAGTATTTTAAACAAATACATTTTCTGAATTTGAAATACTTTTCAACTTCCTCATTACATGAGGCAGTAAAACCATTAAAAAAATCATGAATTTATAATTTATTAAAGTAATTTTTCTTTGAAATTAAAAAAAAAGCCACTGTCTTCCACCTCTTCCTCCACTATTACTTAATGCTGAACATTTCACTTGGAGAATAACTGTGACTGATAGCAGAATATATATAGTCTTTTTAGGCTAAATACAAGATTGAATGAAACACAGTATGCTTCTTAAGAAAAAAAATTTTAAAGCCTCCCATATCCCAAATTAGGTTAACTCCACAGGATATAAGAAACTGCAAACACACCATGTATTCATCTGTCTCTGTGTTCCTTAATAAAATTACAAGAAAGAATATTTTCACAATGCTAGGCTCTGTCCATTAGCAGACATTAGGCTTCACAGTACTAGTCATTCATTTAGTAATATGAATTTATCCTTATTTTTTACAGAAAACAAGCTTTTTAAGTTCTATATGGAAGTTTCCAAACACGGTCTCTGGTGTTATTAACATGTATATATCATGTAGATCCATCTTAATAATATGACAATAAAAGCTCTTTTCCTTTATACACTAGGAACTATTGAGTAGTTATCTTCAATTATCTAGAATATGCAAATGCTGGCACTTATTCCTAAGTCAAATGCAGAGGTAGGGAGAACCCTATACTCTTTTCAATATGTTAAAAGAATCTCATTAAAATATATGACTGATGTTATATAGAAAAATATACATATATACATGTAAATAAATAGCAGTGAGGCGACTGTCCACAAATTGAACAATTTTATTCCAATTTTACAGATTAGGTGCTGAGGTTGGAAGAAGTTAAGAAATTCCCAAAATATCACAATTAATAAATAAACTATTTTTTAGTCATATACAATCATACCTATCATAATAACTATTGACTTCTTTCCATTATTAAATTTAGGTTAAGTGATTTATTAAATTATTTAAATGATATTACTTCCTGTGTGTGGCTGATCAATGAATCATATTTGATTATCTTCTGCAGATAATAATGGCAAATAGTCAGACTGAGGGTTAATATAATAATCCTCATAAGAACTCTGTGCAACTTAGAATTGTCATTCTGATTTTAAATGTAGAAATGGGGACAAAGAAGTGAGGTGATTTGACTAGCATCACATGACTTTCAAGTAGCAGAACCAGATTTTGGACCTTTGCTATTTGTCTCTAGAATCTATTCTTTTATGTGCTCACTGGGCAATGTCTCAGGAGTTTAGTGACAGACAAGAGGCTCAAAGGGTGGAACCCATGGTTCACCTGCACACAAGTGTATGAGCACACACACACCCAAACCAAGACTGGCAATCAGTTTATAAGACACAGAGATCTAATATCATGATGATAGAAGGAAGATTTGTTAAAGAAGCCCATTGTTATACCATCTGCTTTGATAATGTTCAGATTTTCATAAAAAGCAAAAATGCTATGCACTTTAAAATAAAATTATATAAAATTTATATAAAAATGGGGATGCAGAAAAATTATGGTTAAGCTTGTATATTAAAAAATTTCTCTGAAATGAAAATAATAATGGATAGAATGAGCAGTTGAGTAGCTGAAGGACAACTGTAAGAGGGAGACATTCCATTCTATATATTTGTATGATTTTAGATGTTAGAATTATGTGAATGCTATTCAAGAATTAATGAAGAAGAGAGTGTGCTTTGTTTAAAATCAGGAAGTAGAAAAATAGACTCTGTTAACATTGGTCATTGAACAACACAGAATGACAGAGACTTCTAAAAAATCAGACTTAGACCTGACACAACTTACCTTTCTGTTCATTAAAATAAGGAAGCCAGTTTGTTGCTCAAGATTATTGTGAGAGAAAAGGAAGCCAATTTTAAGCATTTATAAATTATGAAATTTTTACATACACACATACCATCACCACACACACAAACAGACCACACACACACCTTACACATATACACTAATATATCCTACGGTTCTCATTGCTTGTTCACTAATAAAAAATATGGACATAGATACTCAACATTTCAAGACTCTAAAATTAAATATCCATAGTTTAAAAATTGGCTTAAAGACTACAGAAACTGTAGTATACTTTTTAGGCAGGGAAGAGTTATCTTTCTATTTAAAAATAATCAGGATAAACATTAAAAGTATAAACGATTAAAGTTTTTTAAGTAAAATTTCTATGTGGCCTTATTGAGCATACAAAGAGGAAAAAATATAGAAGACAAGACAAATTCTTAGCACTCTGTCTGACACACAGTAGGGACTCACAAAACAACTGAGAAATTATCTACTAGAACAGAAAAGGGAATGAACTCCAGAGGCAGAGAGCCAGGGCTCAAAACACTGGTACTGACCCTAGACACATCACTTCACCTCTCTATCCCTCAGTTTCCCTGTCTTTGAAATGAATATTACAAAAATCACACAAATTTCAAAAGATGATCATTACTTTAATTACCAGTAATACTATTAGCACTATTATCTGCCAAAGAGAATCAGATGTGGTTTATTGATCAACCATGTACAGCAACTCACTGACCTCGGTTTCATAACTGATGTTATATGTATGATTTTATGAAACCAAAAAATAGTTCTCTGCTTACTAAGAGTGCTGCCTGGGGAATGTCTTAACTTCTGGAAATCTCAGCTTCTCATTTGTAAAACTGTAATTATAGTACTCCTTCTTATATAGGATTACAGGGAGGATTATCTGAGCTATGAGTACTTGATGACTACATAGTATATTTATGAATTCTCAGCACTAGCTAAGAAGTTTAGTTACTATCAATGATAATGAAATTCCAATGATTTATCACTAAAATATTCACCTTTTATAAATGTAAAGTTATACTTCACAAATGTGTTACTGAACTGAGTCTTACCTTCTATGCCAAGTGTCATTCCAGGTAAATCCATAAATTAGAATTCAAGTATCCTTGTTTCTGAGGAATAAAGACTTACGTAGAGTGTGACCTACAGATGGGCATCATCTGAGCACAAATTGGAAATGCAGATAAATTCCAAACCAAATTCACTTGTTGAAAATCAGTTTTATAGCAATATTCTCAACTGACTTTCCTTTGACAACAAAGTTATCAAACTGTGTAATACAGTAGTTACTAGGCACATGATTATTTAAATAGAAATTAAATAAAGTTGAAAACTCAGCTTCTCAGTGACATTAGTCACTACTCAAGTGTCCAGTGGCCACATGCACGATGTACACCTTTTCACCATTCCAGAATATACCGTACTGCTAGACAGTACTGGCTTAGAGGATTTTTTTACTATTCCATGGCATAGTTTTATGTACAGAGCAAAAGATATTTCAGAAAAATAAATATCAATAACCTAAGAGAATTATTTAAACCCAAATTATTCATCAAGTTCCTTTGTATACAATATACACATATGTATCTAAATGTACCTTATTTTCTATAATACAGATAAAGAAACAGAGGGGTAGGTCAGAGAAGGCTCTTATTTTCTCTGGCTCCAAAACATTAGTTCTAGGGACAAGCCCACCAAGTAATCATGGAGAGAGAACAAATGCAAGTTAGGCATAAACTGTCTACAGCCCTGCTCTGCCTTAAGCTAAAGGAAGCCATTGTAGAATTCCAGATAGATGCACGTAGATATACAAGCCGATCCACTTCTTGTCTGTGGGACAAGAAAAATGACGAAAAGGAAAGGAAAACTTACCATCCATACTAAATCAGACTGTGTGGGTAATTATCCCTCTCTAAGGGCAGTATTGAAAGCAGCCATCTCTACAAACTACTATCAGGCAACTTAATCCGAACCTTATTTTGCTAACTGCTGAAGAATGGCTTTTCAACATCTTGTGTGTAATGACTCTACTTTACCTTCTCCACAAAGAGCTTTCTGAAATTACGAAACTGTTCTCTTCTCTCCTTCACAAACACCTGCACCAATTTGTTGGGATGAACCCGACGAGCAGTGTTGGCTGACTGGCTGCATTCCAGTATCTCACGGCTGGTGAATCAGATCTGACACTTGAAACTCCGCAGGGCTTGCAGAAAGCTTTGATAAAACTGCTTAAGAAGTTGGCTGCAACATCAAGGATAGGCCAGATTGCAGCATTTTTGTGAGGCTGGAAATGTGAAGAAAATTTCTGAAACTTGGTATTAAAACTTCAATATGAATTCATGTCCATCTCTCCAATGTCAGACTGGGGAAATGGTCACACAATGACTATATAATTTTAGGACCATGAACTTCTCTTAGCTTTGCCATTTTCTATTGACACAGATCCAGAGTTTGCAAAGTTAGATGTTAATTGTAGAAGATAGATAAGTCACGAAAGATTTCTGTCTGCTATAAAAGATAACCATACAAATTATGTTTTAAGTGCTCTATCGGTTATTAAACAGTGTTGTCTAATTTTTTCAGATGTTGGATGTCATTTCTTTCATGAATAACTACATAAATTACTTTCTCAAATGCTCTTTGAATAAGCTTTACTACTTGATGTTTCCTTTATTAATAAATTTTTGAAACTTTGACATACATTCACAATACGAGAGCCAAAATTTTAACTTATAAACATATGCTTTGATAGATCAGTGCTATCTAGCAGACCTTCATATATGATCTGTTGCAGGTTCTCCTATTCTCTGCAGAAAATGTAGGCTTCACCCAACCATTACATATAGGACCACCTCCTCCTTGATGACTCCACATAGGATCTATATAATAGATCAAAATTTACTGAACCCAATTTCTAGGGGGAAAAAAATAAGACTTCTAAACCAGCTGGCATGTTTTCATTTTACTTCTCATCCACTTTTTCTTCCTCTAACATCAACACCTCAGATAACCAAAAGTTATTTCTACGATCCTGCTACGATCCTGATGATTGTGTGAGACTCTTTCTGCCAACCCCTCACCTAGAAGCCAGGGGCTCCAGTTCTAATCAGTTTTATGAACTGATGATTTTTTTTTATCATACTCAGTTGTCCTATAAGTAAACCAGGTGATTTAATCACTATGGTTAGTTCTAAGATCCTAATAAAAGAATTGCATCTCTTAAAGTACACGCGGAAGGAAAATTGAATACTATTGCTTTAAAATCTTAAAGGAAAAACAGTGGCACACAGCATATTTTACTAATAATCATCACCCACAGATTTTATACTGGTAATTCAACTGTTACCTCCATGCTCAGGCCATTTAATATCTGCCTAAGTACAACATATCCATAAGAATATTTTCTCCTTGAAAATTGGCTTTAAATGGAAGGCTGCAGATGGTATTATAGAAAAGCTTCACATTATACTATCTGTTTAATATTTTTATCCACTGTATAACCTCTTGATACTGTGTGACCTCTTCGAAACACCTTTTTCTTATTACAGAGTGACTCATTTGGGGGTTTATATAACAATTAGGAGCTTGTTATATTGCATAGCTCTAAACCAGCAATTTTACATCATGATACTTCTATCCTGGGTTTTTCCTTAACTAAAATTGCTTTGTGTGACCAATAAGCAATGCGAAGCTGACATTTCTGAGCCCTAGCAGCTAATCCTAGATTGTATTTACCTATTTTCAAATATTTGCACCATCTGTGAGTCTATATTAGTTTTTTCGGATTCACCGTTACAGCTCAAGGACTGTAGCTCTGAGTAGGAACGAAGCTGCACTCCAAATGCAAAATATATTATAGGCATGAGATGGAATTTAACCATGGGATGGGGAAATAAAAAAAAAATCAGGAAAGCAAATGCATATTCAATTATCTACCTTCAAACTGTAAACTTTGTTGATTTTCCTGTACTTACAAGGAATATGAAAATGAATATCATGTATTTTATTCACCAGTACCTAATCCATGACTGTTCTGAAACCAAGATGATTCCATGGACTCATATAGGAACAATACAGGAGGTCAGTATTAAAAGTGCTCTAAAGTTTGGTAGAAGTAACAGATAAAGGGGCTTTAAAGTATATATTCCCATCACCTGGAAACATCAACATCCAGGTTAGTTTCTGTGACATTGCCTCTACTTGGCAATAACCAAAAAACAAACAAACAAACAAACAAAAAAAAAACCAACAACAAAAAACAAATACCACCACTTTTCACTTTTCAGCACCCCAGATAATAAGTCTATCTCTTAAAACTCATAATAATTCCACAAAGTAAGCAACATGCCATTCCAGTTGTATTAGATTCAAAGCATGACTTGCTTGAATTAGTGAGTCAAAACTGAGGTTAAATTAATAGAATATCTCAGTTCTTTCCTCTAAAAAGAGTTCTGTGTGTCTAAAAATCTCTGGTTATTTTTCTAACATTCCTCATGTTTGGTATTAGAAGTTCATACTCTTGACAAAATTTCACTATTCTGAAACTTCCAAGATATCTGGAGAATCAGAAGAATATTGCTTGTATTAACTCCCCAAGAAAGTTCTAAAATTCGCCATATGCTTTCCAATAGAACTAAGTGTATTCCTCGTTCCTTAAGAAGAGAAACATTCAGTTACTAACAAATCCACTACTGAACTGAAATGTAAAATATTGATCATAGAGGTAGATGGGTGCTCATTCACCCTGAGGAGAAGAGAATATGTTTAAAAATACTAGTGGCTGCACACTATTTATAATTGGTAAGACCTGGAAACAATCCAAATGCCCAAAAGTAGATGACTGGATCAAGAAGATGTGGTACATATACACAATGAAATACTATTCAACAATAAAAAATGATAAACTAGGGTCATTTATAGAAACATGGATGGAGCTAGAGAAGGCAAGAGAAAAATATCAGATGGCTTCACTTTTGGGAGGAATGTGAAAGAGCAACAACTACAAAAAAAAAAAAAGAAGAAGAGTAAGCTCAAGGAAATTGGCAATTACAACCAAAAACAAACAAACAAACAACAATAGCAAAAAAAAAAAAAAAAAAAAACTCAACCAGACCAAAAGTTCAAAGCTAAACTATGGGGGGGAGAGAGGTGGGAGGGCAGAGATGGGGATGAGGGTAGAAGGAGCACAAGGGGCTGAGGTGATGGCTCACGGGTAGAATGGTGGTGGGAACTCCCTGGGGAATACTAATGATGTAAATATAACTAAATAAATCTAATTTAAAAAAATACTAATGGCTGCATATAAGGGCGGTGATACTATCATCTCCTTGAACACTAGTTTTCACAGTTCACTTTCAGAATGAATTTATGGCCCTGAGGTGACTCCTTGCCCAGACAAGTTATAGAAAATGCATATGTGGGTCTGTGAAGTATATGGCCAGGTGCCAGGACTCTAGGGATCACAGCCTAGAAGTAATTCATCACAAAGGGAAAAACAAGAAATGTCAAGAGAGTTTTGCCTATAGAATCAAAGCTTTTAAGAAGCTTTTTTTTTTTTTTTCCAAAAGACTACTATGATGCCAAACGCTAAGGAAGGCAGATGTGTCACCAAGACACCATTAAAGATCTTAGAGCAACAGCCAAATCTGTCAACACAACACACAGAAATTGTTCATAAGACACCCAGAATCAAGTCGTTTCTGATTTTAACCAACTATGTGGTTTGACAAATCACTTCATCTTTCTATTAGCTGCCTCCTGATTTATTGCTAGACTCAATAATTAGAATAATTAGACTCAATAATTAGGTAGCATTTCTCAAAATGTTGTCATTGTTTATGACTTATCACCTTTTGAAGGAAGCATCTGGAAAAGCAAGGTTTCTGTGGACATCATAGTCCAGATATCAGGAAATAAATCTTGATCAGAGGAATATTAAACAATCAAAAGAACTGGATTTGAATTAGGAGATGACACAGATGCAACTGAAAGACAAAGGAATCGAAAATACCACCCTATAATACGAGGCTGACTCTGAGCACATAGATATATTTTAAGGAGTAGCAGAAGGAGAAGAAACCACATCACTGTGGCACTAATGCCACTGAGCACTAATGTTAGTTAAAACTCAGTTTTGAGCAATTTTAAGATATCTCCATAAATGTGAAATGAGGGTTGGTCACTTTCCTTTCAACTCCAGGTAAAATACACACACACCTATCACTACCACTATGACTGCCAGAAGTGAAATATACATAACACTTAAGATCAGAAAAAAAGGAATAACTGTGATGGAGAAGCTGGGTATAGCCTTAATGTTATTTCTTGGGACACTTAATGTTTATATGCTCTAAAATAAATAAGTGAAATGTACAGTGAATAAGTGAATATTCCTGAATGTTAATGAACAGATGGAAATTCTGCCCATAAATTCATAGATTCTAAGACATGTGATATACTAACCTATTCAAATGAATTACCTTATTTCTACATTTGAGAAATTCTTCATAAATTTCTTATTTTTTCTCAATAAGATATATTGGTGAGCTCTACTCAAAAGGTGTTTTGATTCCTAATCTTTGATTCTGTGTATAAAAAAAGATAATCATTATCAAAATAGCAAAACATTAAAATCTTGCTTTATATAATTTCTAACACTTGGTTCAAAATGTGAAATAAAAAAAATGGCATGCTTTGTATTCATTATTTTATATTAAAGCTTAACATGGAGGTAACATGAGATTAATGGGAGAATGAGTATCAAACTTTTTACTTAATGAGATTCTTTTTGCCAAAAGTAAACACATGTAACAATAATAACAGAAAAGGCCTATGTCTACCCTGTACACGCATTATAAATGCAACTTCAAGTAGTCTCTCTGGTTCATTATTTGAAAATTACCATAGGAGAGCCACCATTCAAGTTCTTAATTACATAATCCAGACTTGTCATATTTATATTTTCAGAGTAGAGACTTTCAGATGAAATAAGAAACTGAGACTTCATGTACATTTCACAAATGGGGAGGACTAACAATAATACAAATCACTTATTCCCTCACTCATCTTCATTTACTATCATGTAATCTGATACACAGGTTTTTTTGCATTGACCTGAGAAAATCAATAAGTATGACAAATCACAATAATATTAAAGTCAACATGCAGCATACCTGGAAAATATACAGTTTGACTTCACTGTCCCAGATATAGAATCAATTTTGATTATGAACCCAACTAGCTTTTCTTAAATATCATCTCAACATATCATCAGCTCCTAGATGCAAGGAATTTCTAAGTCAATCATTTCTGAAAACAAAACTTCTGAAAGATAATATTAAATCATGAACACTTCAAAGAAGATCCTAAGTCTTATGGGAAACAGGTTATTAACTAAAAATAGTACAAATCAATCAGATTGTAATAAATTTAATTTTACTTATGTTCTATTATAATCTAACTATAAAAGAGCCACTATATCACTATATTTATATAGACACATGTTTATCACTATACTTAAATATATACATACATGCATACATATATACACATTGCTAATTTAGAGTCTATAAATATATACACATATGCATGCCTTTACTTGTACATATATGTGTGTGGTATGTACATTTCATGGTACACATACATACATTCAGAATTTCCACTAACGTAAATGCCAAGTTACTACTGCAAAAAAATAAAGTAATCTCAGATGACCTAGCAGTACAGCAACAATAAAAATTAAAATACTAAATTCTACCTAAGGCCAGATATTACATAAGGCCATTCACATAAACCAGCTCCAATTCTTACAATAGTCTCACCAGCCTTTCTCCTTAAAGATGAAGGAATGGCTTTAGGAAGGTTTAAAAATTTTACCTGGATTGTATAGTAAACAGTAAAAGTATTCAATCTGATATCTGTTTAGTTCTGTTTTTAATTCAATTATCATTTTGCCTCTCCCCAAAATATACTTATATCTGAAAATCATTTCAAAATTCTAAATATATTGTAGAATATACTCTTTTGGTCACTGAAATAAACACATTATTTTAAAACGTATCAATGTTTAAATAATTTCCAACTAAACCACAACATGCAAACTTGAAAAGAAAATGAAGATCATTTTCATTATAGAGAATACATTATAGTGAGTGCTGTTTGCATCAATGATTGGACAGATCAGTTAACAATATTTTAAGAGGTCTGACTAAGAGAAAGATTTGTGTACTTAGCCTGGTAGTGAATGTTACAGTTACCATTACTTGGATATGACTGAAATCCTTAGGATTCGGGACTATTTAACAAGAAATGAATCTACAGGAGAAGACTTCTCCCAAATACCCATTAATTCCCAAAAAACCTAATTCCCATCCTTCTCAACTGTCCTGAGAATGACAAGCATTCCTCTACTTAATACATTATAGTTGATTAGAATGTATACCAGGTAGGAGGGTGGTAGGTATACAGTTTAAAAGTCGTAGAGAGGGGCCTCCCTGGTGGCACAGTGGGTTAAGCAATTCACTATGAAGCAAACCGCAGCCACTGCAGCATGAGTTCGATCCCTGCTGCCTGCCAGGGAGGGGACCCACATGGGGCAGCAGACCTCTCCTGCTGTGCCCCCTGTTCCCCTCAGCAGTGTACTTCCATTGATCTGCCTGTTCTGCTCCCTGATCTGTCTGTGATGAATCCTCTCACTCCCCCCATACCTCTGGCCTGTACCCCAGTGCTTATATGCATAAATAAATAAATCTTAAAAAAAAAAAAAAGTCCTAGAGAATGGGTGTTTTCCAGATACTGAAAAAGTAAACAGAAATTGGTTACTACCAACATGTTTGTAGGTGAGGTCCATATAAACATAAAGCAACAGTGTGCTAGAAATCATCAATGCCGAGCTGTAAGACCTCAAAGTGAGGAACATACACTCAGGCAGAAACATTTCTAACTTTACATGGCACATTTGTTTCAGAAGAAATTTACATTCCCTTCATTAACTATTCACCCTTTTTTGAATTTTTTTACCCAACATTCCTAGCTGATGGGTGTCTCGTTATATGCCCCCATTAAAACATTTTCCATAATACATGAGCTTGATTAGAACACATAAAGTTTTAATATCTTTAACATCAAGAAAAGGATATGTAGGGCCTCCCTGGTGGCGCAGTGGGTTAAGCAACACATTATGAAGCAAAACGAAGCCACTGCAGCACAAGTTCGATCCCTGCTGCCGGCCAGGGAGGGGACCCACATGGCGCGGCAGACCTCTCCTGCTGTGCCCGCTGCTCCCCTCAGCAACTTCTGTTGATCTGCCTGTTCTGCTCCCTGCTCTGTCTGTGGTGAATCCTCTCACCCCCACACACACACCTCTGGCCTGTACCCCAGTGCTTGTATGCATAAATAAATAAATCTTTAAAAAAAAAAGGATATGTATATTTAAGTATTACATAGAATAGCTGGAAAACTGTGTCTTTTGAATGATGCTCACCGTATCATGGCCCTGTCAATGACAGTAGGTACACCCTTCCTGGGGTCCTGGGAACTCTTATGATGCATATTCTCTGTCACAGTGACTTGTTTCACCTCCTGTGATAGTTGCATAAATTATATCTTTCTTTTAACTCACCTTCCTTCATGCTAATTATCTTATCAAATGTATTACGTTGAAAACAAAATGCAATATATCAGCAGCTAGTTCACGTTAGTGAGAATTAGCAAATGTTTACATTTAGTCTGGACTCTTACAGAGTAAGTCAAAAAATAATTTTGATTGCATGGAGGATTTTGATTACATGGAAGCAGGGAAATAAAAGGATATTTTTAAATCCACCTGTCTGCCAAATCAGGCCTGATGTCCAAAGCCAGTATTTGCATGTAACCATATGACTATGTGTACAGAGCAATGGAATATTTTGTCCAAAAAATATGCATAGTATACCAGTTGTAGGTGGCTCAATGTTCACCTGAGCTTTTCTTTCCTCTTTTTCTAGCTTCCCACTCCCAGATTATGCATTAAATGATAGTGCTTGGTATAAAATATGAATTATTCAAAGCTTTTACATATTATTTCATTTAATCTTTACAACTGTATAATGCATCTGTAGTCACCTCCATTCACAGATGAAATGGAGAAACTGAGTTATAATGCACAAAAAAACACAGTGGTGATGGGGAAACTGAGATGTGAGCTTGACTCTAGTTTCCAATGCATAACCCATAAAAAACAGTAAATAATTGTCATTGACAGTATGAAAGTGCAATCTTAGTTACAACAGTCTAGTACTGGATATGCTAAAGGTATACTGTAAATAAATATAAAACAAGCTAATAAGTGCAAAAACATAAAATGTGATGTAATTCTAAATGATTCTATGAACTAAATTTTGAAAAAGCTTTATTTTTATTCAGACTGGGGGAAATTTGGTTTCAGTCAGTGCTTTGTTTTCGATGTCTTAATACACTTCATAAAATAGTGTAGCAGGGCCTCCCCTGGTGGCGCAGTGGGTTAAGCAACGCACTACGAAGCAAATCACAGCCACTGCAGCACGAGTTCGATCCCTGCTGCCGGCCAGGGGG
>JAGFMF010011937.1:912197-945673 GCA_019455555.1 Galemys pyrenaicus | reverse complement strand
TCTCTGTGGTGAATCCTCTCACCCCCCCACACCTCTGGCCTGTACCCCAGTGCTTGTATGCATAAATAAATAAATCTTAAAAATAAATAAATAAATAAATAAAATAAAATAGTGTAGCAATATTTTAACACTTTTCTTGAACTTGTTTAATATATTTAATAGTACTTAAATGTTCAGTCTGCTCAGTCTCTAAAAGACAGATAGATAGGAAGAGAGATAAGAGTTTATAAAGAGAATGTTTTGAGGTATTTTATAAACTCACTAAATGCCATGTAAGCTATAAGTGTGTATATATGTGTGTGTGTATATACATACATGTATGTAATAAGAAATCAAAGGAGAGTGGAAAATGTTAAAATCTCCCAAATCATAAAGATTTCTATATAACTATATTGAGTACAAATGAGCTTTTATAGCCAAATAATATAGAATTCTCCTACTGATTAAATATAGTATATGTTGAGTGGTGAGAAGAAAATTCTATTAAATTTTTTAACATGATTTGCAAAAGCAATTTTTTAGGTTCTGCACTAAAAATAAGTTTATAAATTGTGGCATGTCTATATGTTAGAATGGAAGAATAATATTTTTCAAGTTTTCATTAAGCATATTAGAAGGTTATTATCCAGTTTACTAGACAAAAGTTGAAATAAAAATACCAAATCCTAGCCTGTACAGGATCATTTTAAGTTAATATTACCTCAAGGACAAAAACACAAATATTTTTACAGGTATTCTACAAAAGGCATTTTACACCTTACATATTTAATCACAATTCTAACCATGAACTATTTTAAACTGCTGCTACAAAGTTGAACTATAAGAGATTGGTTTCCTATTAGAATGCATTCTCTAAAGAAAAATGCATAATTAATGCTCTTTGAAGTGAAATAAATGATTGTAAAGATATACTTTTAATATTTAGAAGTTAGTTCTTTTTTTTCTTTTAGCTTGGGGGATTTGTTTTGTTTTACTTTATTTTTTGTCTTGTTCAATTTGACTTTGTGGAGCTGAGAGGACAGTCAAGTATTTAAGGAAATATTTTTCACCCATTGGATTCAGCAGAAGGGTGCCACCTGGTGGAAGCATGGGCAAACTCCAAACCAGTTCTGACTACAAAAAAGCACTCCTTTAACAAACCTTGAAAATTTCATTGCCAAGAGAAAATGATACAAAGATTTTAAAAGTTCTTGGGCACTTATTTAGAAGCAGGTTCACTCTGGTTCTTTTCATATTATTTAAATTAGTAGAAGAGAGATTAAGTTTACCTTTAGATTTTCAAAAATTATTCACATTTGCAGTTGAAATTTCATATAAATTCTTCCTTCATTTTACATTGTAGGTGCATTTATAAACACACACACTAGTTGCAATTGATTTGAACTCTACTAACAGAAATGCATTGAACTGTGGTTGTGCAGTACTTAGGAATGGGCAACTTCTATGAACTTAAATGTCATAGACAAGGGTTAAGTCTCATCTCCACCATTTATAAAAACAAGTTTGATAAAGTCCTTTAATTGCTTTCATCTGTGTCTTCTCATCTCTAAAATGGGACTAACAATAGGACCTAACTCAAAAAGTTACTTTGAAGTTCAAGTAGAAAAAGACATTCAACAATTACTACCTTACTACCAACAAAATTACTTTGCACATGTCAAGCTTTCAGGAAATACTTAAAAAAAAAAAAAAAAAACGATAAGTTACAATTAGCCTCTCTAGATTTTTAATTCCATAAGGCAAAGTGAGATATTGATCATGTTAAGTGGGAGTGACTATAACAACCCATATTCACGCATTTATTTTTAGACATTTTATGAATTTGAAGTGTTATGAAACAAAAATAACTGTCATAAACATGTAATCAATGCAACTTTAAAGGAAAGACTAAGATGGCAAAAATAGGTCTAGTGATTCACAATATTAATAAAAGTATGCAGGTCATGTTGTTCTTACTGCTGCTGCTCCCTCCCTAGAGAAGGGAAGTCTGTCCATGGTACCTGTACCAGCAGACAGTAACAGATAGGATGAAAGAGGGAGGTCAAGTTCTCCAAAGACCCATAACAATAGCCAAATTATATGGTTCACAACGATTTCACCCAGAAGAAAGACTATGGTCTTCTACAGTGCTGTAAGTGGAAAAGGTATCTGATAGCCTCAGGATAAGGCATCTTTGAGATTTCATAAAAAATCTCTACTGTGGAAAATGAAAGACCTTTCTAGAAACATTCAAAAGCTTAAATCACTCAAAATCAGTACATAGTGAGTTATTAGTTGGAACATGTTCCCTATTTAACCATTAATTAGGACTTCATGAAGCTACATTTTTATTTAAATTTGTGATTTTTTTCAGAAATATTATAGAAACCTGAACAATCAATCATATATATATATGGAGGTACTATATATATAATTCCACATGAGAGTTGTGTGACAATTTCAAAATTAAAGTATAATGACTAATACCACTAATAAAAACTTAGTAATCTTACCTCAAATAGTTTAAGAACGCTCAGCAATTGTCCTGATTATCTAGTTATCATTTCAATATGCCAAGTTTTATACAAAGACTATACTGGATAGAGTTATTTTCTGAGAGAGCTTGGAAAACCCTCAATGGGATGCTGCCATAGATATTTCAATCTGACTTTCCTTTCCCTTGCAAAATCAATCCCTTTCATTTTAACAGAGGCATAATATGCATACAAGTGACATTTTAAAATCATGTAAATACTCAGAAAGGCACTTCAAAAACTCAGTTAAAACAAGAGTTCTGCAAATGGCCACTCCCTGAATATTTGAAGTGATCATAAACAAAAAATACATGCTAACAAGAAAAACAGATTCAAGATTGAATCTATCTCTTCATATGAATTTTAAGTACCAGATTAGTCCTGACAAAGGATTTGCTGTGCATAGACAGTTTGCCCACTCGTTACATATACATGTCAGCTTCTTGTGCTCTGGTCCTCGTGTCCTCCCCACTTCCACCATCAGTGAACTCTTTGCAGCACCTCCAGTAACCAGCTGGTGTCACAGGTTTGTGAGCAAAGATTTCATGTGGGGACTCTCACCTGACTAATCATTCTTATTGGTAGCCTCATTCCAAGAGCAGTAGAGAGGCTCAGTGGCTTGTTAATGAAATTTAAGAGCTGTCAACCTCAAAAAGGATGTTAAATCCATGCTTCTCTCCTGAAATTATTTTTATAATCTGCTATCCAATTGCTATCTATAGTGTGTGTTGGAGGGAGGAGGGGAAAAGCATATAAATGGAAGGGACATAAAATATAGTATAAATGTTTTAATATTTCCATACTTAGGATTGGAGCAAAGAGGATGGTTTAAGAAAACAATTTCTTTGTAAACACTGTAATATTCACTCCAGTAAATGGAGGGGAAGCTTTAAGGCATTGAGTAATCCCCACCACCTGTGTGAAACATATGTGCAGGAAAGCAGAAGGGGCAGGAAAACAGAAGGGGCAGGAATGGGAGATGGGAGAGACCATAAGCTAGAGAGATGACCAAGAACAGAATATTAATAACAGAAGTGCTGGCATCTCCTGGGGTGCATCACTACCACTTCTGGGCTATTTGCAAAGCTCCCCTTCACAGGTTCCTAGATGCTTAGAATAGCAAGTGTGGACAAGGTACCTGACCCCCTTCACCCTATTTCTACCAATGGGCTAGGAGTGTCTCTGCCAGAATTGGGTCCAAAGGCCTTCCACAGTGCACTGGGCAAATAACTCATGTCTGGGTACCCTGCACCTAGGTCCTCCAGTTCCATTGTTATAAGCTGACCAAAGTGTAGCCTGCTGAGCTCAGAGTCTCTAATTGATGTCAAAGTGACAGTCATTTAGACACTGCCTCTCTTCTCTTCACCCCGCACCTCGATGCTCCTTACCCTACAACTTTGGGAACAGGCAACACCAAACTCCCAAGTCATCCCAGTTCTAGGAGAGAGATGAGATAGAGAGCCACCCTATGGTTATGCTCCAGATCCTAAAGACTGAAACATAAAAGGGGTGTCAGCGTCAAAAAAAAAAAAAAAGCGAAAAAGGAACAGAAATAACCCTCAGCCAGCACAGGGCACCTCATCTCTGCAGACACAACATATTTGGGTTCAAAAAATCACTAACGCCAATATGTACTCAGCTCCCCATAATAATTAATGCCTTTTTGTTCCCCAAGCTCCATTCCATTCAGCAGACCAGAGACGCTTGTTACACCCACTCCCCCATTAAGATTCCCCGTCCGGGTCTTCTCATTAAAAAAAAAAAAAAAAAGAAGAAAGGAAAGGAAAAACTCTGCCGGCCTAAAGGTCATTCGCATACACGGGGAGCTTTGGCCAGCGCTCCTCTCGGATACGTGAACATCGGGCTCCAACCCCGCAAGTGGAAGCCTCCAGGAGCACAGCGATTCCTCAACGTGCATTAAGGAGCCAAGGGGTCCGCATTCCTGAACCCCGACCACCTCTCCCTCCTTCAGTGACCCGCCCGCCACGGCTCCCCGGGGCACCCCCAGGCTTTACCTCTCTGCCCCCTTCCCCGCGGCTCTCCACCGTGCGCATCCTCTCGCCCGGCCCCAGAGCGAACTCAGACGCTCTAACTTCCTGCGGAGTCCATGGAGGAGCCGAGGAGAGCCTGGAACTGGGGCGGAGGAGGGTGGGGAGAGGGAGGCGTGGGGGCCGAGCCGGGAAGGAGAGGCGGGGGAACAGGAGCTGGAGCCTCCCTTCCCGGGAGGGCCTGGCCGCGGCTGCCAACTCTCACCTGGTCCGCCGGCTGCGCCTGGCTCGCTCTGGCCCCCGAGGTGGGCTGCTGCTCCTGCTTCATGGCTGTCATTGCCGGCGGCCCGCGTTGGCGCTCACTTCCTCGCGGGCACTTCAGACTAGGGGACCGTCACTTGGCAGCGATCGCATGTCACAGGCGCCCGACGCTCTCCGAATTGGCGGAAGGGAAAGCGGCAGCGACGGGGTGGGGGGAGGGGAGCAACAGGGAGGGGAGGAAGAGCGGCACCCGGCAGGCTCCCCTCGCAAGATCCCTCCTTCGCCGTCCGCAGACCCTCGAACTCCCCACTCCCCGCGAGCTCCTCCACCCCAGAGCTAGGAGAGCCTCGGAGACCAGACGCGACCAAGTGGCAAGTTAGTGGTGCGGCGAGCGGCGGCTGAGCTGCACCTGACCGCGCTCGAGCGACGTGTGGCCGTGCGGGAGAAGCCCGGCTGGCATTCTACTGCAGTCCGCGCCCCCCGCCCGCCCCCGGGGACTCCCCGCGCCGCGCTCAGCGCGCCAGGTGGAGCAGCCGGGAGCCGCGCTCCAGCATCTCCTGAGCAACCGCAACGCGGGAGAGAGCTCGGCGCGGCTCGCTAGCTCCCTACACGCGCGGCAGAGGCTGCCGGGCTCCGCGGGCCCCCTCACCCCTTCCCGCCCCCCGCAGGCTTCTGCTAAAACCCGGAGAAGCGGAGTGCGCCCGAGCAAAGCCCTCGGTGGCTACAGCGCTGCCACTGGGCATGCTCCAGTACTCTGAGAAGGTTGGGGGCAGTGGAGGACTGGGGGCCAGGAGCCCCCACTGGGGTCCTCAACACCTGTCGGGACTTGAGAGGTAGTCTCAGATTATGACCCGAGGCTCTGAACCTCCCAATTTGGAGCAGTGGACACCCTTTAGTCTCCAGCCTGGATTCCCCTGCCTACTGCCTGCTGAATGCCAGTGGAATTCCTAAAGGTTGGCTAATAATAATAAATAACAACACTAATGATGATAGCCTGATAATCACATGTCTGTTTGTTTGTTTTCTTTTCCTGGACACTTAGAAAAATCTTCAAATTTGAAGTCCTTTTCCAGCTTTCCTTTTGCCCCACACAGCCCCTTTCCTAGTTAAAGTTTGCTTATTGAGCATCTGTCCATTGCAAACACTGCAAGACTTGGAAAGCTTGCAGGGAGGACAGACTAAAGGCAAGTCAAATCTACCAAATTCCCTGTTCGCATAAAGTTCATGTTACAGAGTGGGTACCATGAGTCTGGAGTAGATATTAATTAGTCATTGTCGCCTTTGGAGAGTTGAATTCAGATGGGTGTAACAAAGCAAAACCCACCAGTTTCATTTAGAATCACTAGCACCTAAGGGTAAGAAAGACTTCCCCAAAGCAGAAACAAGGAGTTTCAGGTTTCAGGTGCTAGTTGATGGAGTTTGCTCATCAGAGAAAAGACTGGAGGGAGTAAATATCAGCATCCCACTGTGAGGAGGTTCCAGAGGAGAGGTAGGGGAACATGAATAAGGGAGGACTGACTGGGTTTGTTTTTCTCGGGTTTAGGACTGACTCCTTGTGGGAATTACTCTTTCCGCTTGTTAGCTCTGGGGCAGTTGTAGGATTGTAGGAGTTGTGCTCTTGCCATATTAATAACTAAAATATGAATTACCACATTTGTCCTAAACATTAATGTTAACAACATCTCCTTTAAAACAAATCAGTGACAACTCGATTTCATTAGAGTAGAATAAATAATGGTTTTATTTCACAGTTGTAGAATTTGAGTGAAGAGAAAGCTTGGTTTTCAAAAATCTCAGGGGAAAGACAAACAGCATGTGATTTCACTCACTCACGTGCAGAATATAGAGAAACAAAGCAGAGGAGCAGTCAAAACTAAGCCCAAATAGTCCTTTGAAATCTGCAGAATTGAGGATCTCAGGAGGAGCGTGTTACTGAGGCCCATGATCTGTGATAGGTGTGATGTGGTAACATACATCTGCAGAGATGTGAACTTGTACCTCTTAATCTTATAGTGCTGTAAGCCACTGTTACCGCAACAAAAAATATAAATAATAAAAAAAGAAGAAAAACTGGTAGTCATGCCTATTATGAGTGACCTATAATAGTGTGCTGGCCCATTTCAATAGAAATAAGATTTTGTTAGAAATAACTTTGCTAGATGTAAAAAATTTAAAACACATTTTAAAATGAAACACTGACAAAATAGCTATTGGGTAGTTTATCCAGTAAGTCTTACAATCCAAATTTTCTCTCACATGTAATTTTTTGGGGAGAAATGAAACTACATTATTCAAAAAATGTTTTATCTTTACATTTTGTTCTTCTGTTCATTATTTTAGTGTATTCATCCTTTGAATGTGTTTCCATTTTGGACAATTGACTTGACTTGAAAGAATTTATGTGCAAAGACTTCTAGCAATTTTGGACAAGTATAGAGGAGAGGGAATTATCCTCATCCCATTTAAGATTACTTATTTGATTGAATTCAGCTGTTCAACTTACAACTATTTTCAGTATTCAGTATAAAATCAACTTTAGTTACAAGTCAAGATATTAGTTTGCTATGTGTTTCATGAATAACGTGTATATTTGGGATCAACGTTTTTAAACAAAAACTTATTTCAGGTTATCTTTTAGTGTGAGCTGTTATTTTTACCTAAACTAAGAACATTATTTTATAGCTATTAGGGAGCTGACTTAAGGGGGATTAATCAAAACTTAACCAGCCTAGCTCCATTGGGGTAGAGATGTGGCTGGGTGAAGTCAGTTATCTCCTGCATTGGTTCCTTACCTGGTAAAATAAAGAAGACTCAAAGTCTTAATTCTTTAAATTTCTCTAAAAGATTAAGTTAAATTTCTATATATCACAGAATGGTATGTACAAAATTCAGTGGGGCATCAATTACGTGCTTAAAAATAAAAGTTAATTATTTCACATTAGATCCTTCATAGCCAGAAACTTTCCCATGCTTTCAAGTTACACATATTTTATGTTCTCAGAAAATTAAATTTTTTTTCTGAGTATCATTTGTGATACAATGATATAAGAAATTTTCCTGTAGTTTCAGTGGAATGCAATAAGACTCACATAACTGCAAATGACTTGGAGAGACTGTCTGACAAAACTTCTATACGGAGCTGCAACCCATGGCTGTATTAGTCAAGAAGATTTCTAGAATTCATACTCCATGACTAACTTTCAAAAATTTTATTGTCAGGCCTCCCTAGTGACACAAGGGGTTGAGAGCCTCACTGTGGGGCTTTAGAGGCCACTGCAGCGCGAGTTTGATCCCCAGCCAGGGAGGAGACCCACATGGCACAGCAGACCTCTCCTGCCTTGCACACTGCTCCCCTCAGCAGTGTATTTCAGTAGATCTGCCCTTCTGCTCCCCACTCAGTCTCTGGTGAATCCTCTTACTCCCCAAACCTCTGGCATGTAACCCAGTTCTTGTATGCATAAATAATGTTTAAAAAATTATTGCCTTAAATACTAAATTCAGGATAGACATAATCTACCATGTCACTTTTCACACTTTTTGAAGTCATTCAAATCTTTCTCACTGACACCATTGTGAACATCCACAATGTCTTTCCTTCCTTAGTAGAGTCTATAAAAGTGTGGTGCCAAAGCAATATATTTTGTTTTACCTAGAATTAGTAACATGAATAATTGAGGCTAGATTATAGGGTTTAGATAATAATTAAGTTCACCCAAGATTATCTTTAAAATATTTGTACATCCAAGGCAAACATAGGTTGTTCAAAAATGTTCAGATCGGGGCCTCCCTGGTAGTGCAATGGGTTAAGCACCTAAGCACCACACTATGAAGCAAAATGCAGCCACTCCAGTACCAGTTTGATCTCTTCCCCCAGCCAGGGAGGGAGGGAACCCACATGGTACAGCAGACCTCTCCTGCCTCACCGGCTGCTCCCCTTAGCAGTGAGTTTCAGTCCAGCTGCCTGTTCTGTTCCCCGCTCTGTCTCTGGTGGATCCTCTCACCCTCTGTACCTCTGATCTGTACCCCAGTTCTTGTATGCATAAATAAATAAATCTTTAAAAAAATTCAGATCACATAAGCAATATTCAGTCTTCCATATCAAATAGTAGACCTAGGACTAAAGGACCAAAATTTACTCTAACAATACCAGCAACAAATAAGGCCGGCTAAACACTGCTATGTTAAAGAACAGAAGTCCTTTGGACTTTGTGAAACAAGGTAGTCTTTAAAGACAAATTATTCAGTTTATATAAAGTAGATAAGGTAAACAAGATACTATAAGCAAGCAGCTAGTTGTCTGGAATCTCTTCCTACTTTATCCTTCTTTTCTTTTTCCTCCCTGAGGCAAATCTGCAGTGTCATATACACGCCACCTTGATGGGAATTTCCCTGCATTAGCCAGTCCTCTATTGAGTGTCTGTAATGAGCACAGCATCAGGAAGACAGAGTTCATGAGCTGTGCCTTCAGAGACCTGGCCTGAAATGTGCCCAATTAGCTTTCCGCAGATCAAGAAATAGCTTTAGTTCACATCTCCTGCTATCATTTGGTTTCGATTTATAAATCACCTCTACTCACCTCAATCGGCTTCTTGAATTCTCCAAAGTGCATATCATGTCTCTGGGCAGAAAACCAGTATGCTGAGCAATCCTTAAATCAACTTTGTTTTAGAAGCCTGAATCAGTAAAATAACACAAAAAATTTTTAAAGAAATAAAAAAAAATTAAAGGCACTACATATTTAAGTGATGCCCATGTATACCACCAATACTATTCTGAGTTTCTTTTGGTGATAATTTAACTGAACATTTTGTGAGTCTCCGTCTATGACAGGAATACTTCCCTGTTGTAAAAATTCACAGCCCAATTATGATCTCTGGTGGAAGCAGACAGAGTTGCAATATCCTGAGAGTCATACTTGATGCTCACTGGAGACCTGAAGATATTGACAAACCACTCATTCATACTAAGCTTCAGTGCTGCAGTGGCTCCTTAGTTATTTATATACTTCACATCTTCATATGAGAGTCCTTATAATGACACAGAAAAACATTAAGACAGAAAAACAATCTATATAATTTTCCCATATAATATTTTCTCCCCATTTGTATAGTTAAATCGGAACATCAAAACAACTAGAGATTGTGAAAAAATTACTTATTATTATTACATTTATCCAGTAGATACTTGACAAGAGATATTTATCGATGTAATTTTTTTAAAGAGATTTTTAAAGAATATGTTGGCATAGTAAAAAAGATCATATTTTGGCTAATCTTTTTTTTTAATGAAGTCAAGTTTTCTGGATCAGATTCTGTCTATGAATTTTAGGAAGTAGGTCAGATATGGAAGAATAGAAACATTGGGATAACATTTTTTCTTTTCAAATAATGAGTCTACATTTGATGAATAAATTTCTCTGAATCTATTATTTCTCATTTACAACCAAGACTAGCTATTCCAGTGATTCAATATACCCTCTTCCACTTGTAACAGGGTGGTTCCCAGGAAAGGGGGAAGTTCCAGAATCCTGGTTCTGCCCTAAATGGGTGGAACTGAGCAGGAAAAGAAGATGTTGGAGAGAGGAGAGAGGAGGACAGAAGCACAAAATGAAGGGAGGAAGAAGGAAGCAGGATGGAGAGCAGCAAGGAGACCTGGAGGACACATGTGGAGCAGAGCCACATGTGAAGAAACTGCACTTGCTTTTTGGTTTTGGACTGTTTGAAACAGATGTGGGTGAGAGACCTGTGGGGAGGTTAACAATGGCAGCTTTCATCTTGATTTTGATTTTGCTCTTTTCCTCCTGGATTTGTCTGACTCTTTTTTACCCTTTTCTATGGGTTTCTACTGAAAGGTCCTTCCAACTTGTGGCAGGCTTTTGGGCCTTGCTTTGGGCCAAACCTATTTGGCTGGACTTTTACCCTCAAGGAGATGGGTAACTTTGGATGCTTAACTTAGTAACTATATTCTTTGTCCTTTCTGTATTGTACCCTAATTGTATCAAATTTTCTTTCCGTTAAAGGCCTTATGTTTGTCTTAATGCGGCGGATAGCAAAACCCATTTAAAGAGAGCAGGTTTGGGGGTTTTGGGGTGCCCCTCACCCTTCCCTGTAACAAACTTTGTCCTTGTAAAGTACATTATCACTGAAACTTCTCTTACATTCAGAATTCAGAGTGGTTACTTGACTTATATTCTTAAATAATTGTTAGGAGAGCATAAAGCATATTTTCCTTTCAGGTAAAATGTTATGAATTGAAAATGAAAACTATTGTGAAATGTTAATTTTTGGATAAAAGGGAGGATTTCTATTTTTTATAATAATTTGATCATGCTCAATTGATTTTTTTTAAAGATTTATTTATTTATGCATACAAGCACTGGGGTACAGGCCAGAGGTGTGGGGAGTGAGAAGATTCACCACAGAGAGCGGGGAGCAAAACAGGCAGATCAACAGAAGTACACTGCTGAGGGGAGCAGCGGGCGAGGCAGGAGAGGTCTGCCCTGCCATGTGGGTCCCCACGCTGGCTGGCAGTAGGGATAGAACTTGTGCTGAAGTGGCTGTGGTTTGCCTCATAGTGCATTGCTTAGCCCACTGCGCCACCAGGGAGGCCCCTGCTCAATTTATTTTAATTTACTACTAGACTCAAACTCCCCATCAATATTTTCTTCTTTAAAAGAAGAAATGGGGCCTGCTTGGTGGCACCATGGGTTAAGAACAGTACTATGAAGCAAACTGCAGCCTCTGCAGCACTTGCTCAATCTCTGAGGCCTCAGGCCAGGGAGGTGACCCATTGGAGCTGCAGACCTCTCCTGCCTTGCTGCTGCTCCCCTCAGCAGTGTGCTTCAGTCAAACTGCTTGTTCTATTCCCCACTCCCTCTCTGGTGAGCCTCTCACCCCTGACACCTCTGACCTGTACCCCAGTTCCTGTATGCATAAATAAAAAAAAGAAAAAAAGAGATAACCTAAGACAGGAGAAATGGCTCCAGAGTATCCCTGACATTAAAGGACTTCTGGAATTTCTACCAATTGACTTTTTACCATTGAACATCATTCTTCTACCATTTCCAAAAAAAAAATTGAGGCTAAGTCCTTGAAATTATAGCAAATCCTTTCCACACACAGAGCCATATACTTAGATACAAATGTAGTTTCAGGATACCTTGGGACATGACCTCTATTGAAATCAGGCACATTAAAATAAATCTCCATTTCAGAGCACTGGTGAACTTGTTTAAGCTTTTAGCCTAGATGAGTTGATTGCTATTGATGTAGATCTCTTCTATATGCCACCTACTTGCAAGAATAATTGAGTCAATCATAATCTATGTAAGACTAAATATTTACTAAAATCCTAATTGAAGTAGTAGAAAGAGAATGAAGAAATAAAAAGCAATAGGATGAAAAAAGCAGGGGACAGTGGAACCAAAAAGATGATCTGAAGTTGTTAGGGACGTTAAAATGAAATGTTTTTTTTTTTATTAATTCTGTGTTAAAGATTGCAAAGTATCTTAAATTCATTGATTAGGTCTTAAGTATAGACTGTGTCATGATCTACATACTATGGATTTAAATATATTTAGAAAGCATATTTTGAATTTTATTTTTTTTAATTTAGCTTTCTTATTGTTTGTGTTTTTTTTTAAAGATTTATTTATTTAAGCATGCAAGAGCCTATGTGCAGGCCAGAGGTGTGAGGGCTGCTGGGAGGAGGAGGTGAGAGGGTTCACCAGAGACAGAGTGGATGAACAATTCCACTGCTGAGGGGAGCAGTGGGCAAGGCAGCAGATAACTGCTGTGCCTGGTCAAGATAGATCTCATGTTGCCCTGACTGACCACAGCTTGATAACAATGTGTCTTTAACCCCTGTGCTACCAACGAGGGCCAGAAAAGCAATTTTCAGTCAGGTATCTGTTTACTTTTCTTGTAATAGTTTATCAGTTTTGCACTTAAGAATCAGTAAGTATCAGAGGAGGAAGGAGAGGTGTTACAGGGCAGAGAGAGTGGCACCTTAGAACTTTTAAACTTGTTTTTTTTTTTTTTTTTAATGGGTTTTGTTATTTGTCATATTAAAACAAACATATAAGACTTTTAATGGAAAGGAATGTTAATAAAAGTAGGACAGAAAGGACAAAGAATACAGTTATTAAGTTAAGCATTTAAAGTTACCCATCTCCTTGAGGGTAAAAGTTTAGCTAAATAGGATTGGCACAAAGCAAGGCTCAAAAGCCTGCTACAAATTTAAAGGATCTTTTAGTAGAGACTCATAGAAAAGGGTCAGAAAGAGTCAGACAAACAGGAGGAAAAGAGCAAAATCAAAATCAAGATGAAAGCTGCTATTGTTAACCTTCCCTCGGGTTTCTTACCTACATTTGTTTTAACCAGTTTAATACTAAAAAGCAAGTGCCCTCTGCTCCACATGCCTCCTCCAGGTCTCCTTGTTGCTCTTTATCCTGCTTCCTTCCTCCTTCCTACTGTCCTCCTATTTCCTCTCTCTAACATCTTTTTATCTCTGCTCAGCTCCACCCACTTAGGGTAGAACCTGGATTTTGGAACTTACCCCTTTCTTGGGGACCACCCTGTTACAGAGGGACTCAGTAACAAATATCACATTATATTCAAATCAATGATTAGAAAATGTACTTTAATTAGCTATTTTATTGAGTCACTGGTATTTTTATGAGTGTTTTATACAAGTTGACAGACCATCAAAACAGCCTCACAGGATGGATGTGCAACATTCTTCAGCAGGCCCTGAACTCCCCTCACCATTGAGGAGATATTTGCTTACTTTTCCATCTTCCCAAATGCAACTGATCTATTAGGACCTAGTTTCTCATATCCTCCCAATTCAAGTTCATGGAAATTCTGTCCAATAATTCTTCTTATCGTGTATATGTTATTACTAATTTATATTTTTGTTTTTGCTATGGTTGCTTTCTCAGCATTCTAATTGTGAAATCTTTCCTACTATTATAAATTAAGGATTTTATTTTGTACTTTAAGAAATTGAGATATAAAATTTATATGTAGCATTTTTGTTTCAGGTGCAAAGCATAATGATATATACATGTATATATACAAAGCATAATATATTTACATGTGTAAATATAAAATGATCACCACAGTAACTTTAGTTGAAATCCATCATTGCATATAGTTACAAGTTTGTTCTAAGATCTTTAAGATCTATTCTTTTAGCAATTTTCAAATAAACTATATAGTATTATTAATTATAGTCACCATACTTCTCTAGGACTTACACATTTAGTTTTAATCACCTTTACCAATTTCACCCACTGATGATTGAAATCATCAATCTGCATCTATGAATTTGGTAGTTGTTTTTTAAATTCCACACATAAGTGATATAATACCATATTTTTTTTTCTTTATCTGACTTATTTCACTTAACATAATGCCCTATGTCTTTTTGTCTCTCTCCTCTCTCTCTCTGTCTGTCTGTCTCTCTCTCTCTGTTTATCTATTCACCCATCAATGGACACTTAGATTGTTGCCTGTTGCCACATGTTGACTATTGTAATAGTCAAGGGGGTGTCAGTTAAAGGTCTGTACTACTCCCTTGCTTAAGTTGAACAGCTCTTAGATGAAATGTACTTCTAAAAAACTTTCTTCTTTCCTCACCAAATTAGTACTAAGCCCTGTCAGAATACCTTAAGAACATTAAAAAAAAAATATTGAATAGAGTCACACAGTCACTCAGGGGAACTATCCCTAATTTCTATTTCTTAGAATATTTCACTTTTCTCTATTTGACATGTAGGAATTATATAATATTGATATTCCTCTGAGTCATTGATGCTAGATAATGCTAAAGAACCAAAAGGTATTTCTTGTTTCCAAGATTAAGGAAAAACTAGACAAACTTGAAATTTTCCAATGAAAATGAGCTAAAAGTATATGTCATCAATTAGTGACTCTCCAATCCTGGAGAACTCACAGGGAAAAATGAATTTGGAGATGAGTTATATTGGCAATGTCACTTCTGATTTAGTCTAGTTTTCCACTAATATAGAAAGAATATATTGAATTTGAGGAAGAGGGAGCTCTGATAAATTTTGAAACTAAGTAAGATATTTGTTGTAAAAGTATCTTAAATTCCTATAGCTTGCCATATTATGCAAAAATTATCACAAGATCAATAGAATTTTTCATGATTTTGCTAATTTTCAAAGCATAGTTATTTTTCGCTTTGACTTATTTACATATATTTTAAATAAGCAAGTTTTTTGTGTTATCATTTACTAGCATTTTAACCCCATGTTCAGAGAGAAAGCTCTGTTGTTGGCTGGGATATACAAATAATAGAGGAAGTGGCAAACTTATAGAAGAAAAAATTACTTACATAAACTTATAGAAGAAAAAATTGACTACTTAAAATAATAGTAATGAGTATTATTTTCTAACAGAGTGGAAGAATGTCAACCATTTCCCCACAATCCTATGTTACTCAATAAAATTTTAGAGTATAACCATATTATAGAATACTACAGTTGGTATTTAAGAAAATTAAAATGTCTGGGATACTTTCTTTAAAACACAGTGTTATCTGGGAAAGAATGATTATAGGAAGTTAGCAGAGGTTTAGACTACAGAGAACTAGATACCAAAGCACAACTTTTACAACAAATCTAGATATCAAGACACCGCTACAAAACCCATGATGGCAAAAGTCAGAGTCTGAGTGTCCTGGTATCTATGTGGGAGAAAGCAACGCGAAGCAATAAATGGCAGACCTGTCAATCCAAAAATAGTTGAAGAGAAACCCCTTGATAATTGATAAATCTTTAATAGAAAGCACAATGGGTCAAAATAAGAATAGTTAATGGATCTAAAGTGAATCAAGGGGATATTGGGGAGAGTCATTTCTACTTGTCCTATTAGCAATAAACTGTTTTTCATTCTGGAATATCTTAAAGGATATGTGCACAGCACTTACCCTAGAAACAAGGAATAGTGTCTTACTCTGGAGTAAAGGACAAGTTTGTTTACGATATTGGAAAATGCATACTGTGAACCCTCTGAGGCAAAGGCAGGCATGGTTACTTCCCATTAAAAAGGATTTGAGTTGGTGAAACGCTGTACTTCAATCCGTGGTGAGCAGGTGTCCATCTGGGCCAAATCATTCACCTTGGGGACAACGGGTGCTCACGCAAATACACTGATGTTCATGCTATTTTCTATATTACATATAATCAAGTTATCTTTGTCTCTGACCCAAAATATCCATAAAACTGATAGGTTAAATTGTTAACTTGTAATTGTGTGAAATCTCAGTTCTTTTAGTTCTTGAAAGAACAACATCTAGATTCAAGATGGCTAGAGAAGTATAGATACTATGAAGGTTTGAAATTGACCTGCTAGGGCTTCTTCCTACAGGGAACCCCAAGCTGAGGAAATGCTAGTAGAAGTGTAGTCAAAATTGAGCAGAATACAGATGAAGCAAACAAAAAATCTAGGAAAAAAAATGTTGAACAGGTCCAGGAAATCTAAGAGCACAAAATACATTATTATTTTTCTAACAATAAAAGAAAAAAAAGAAGAGCCTTAAAAATTAGAAAGATTATATTAAGTTTTTAACAAACTAAAAATGGAAAAAAATAAAGTTTCCATAAAAATGAGTAATGGAAAAATATCACAGTCAAATCCCATATAAAGTTAGTGTTAGAAACAGAGTTGTTACAAGAAAAAAGAGAATAATGCACCAAGATATCAGGGATTGGCAAGCTCTATGGCCCACAGGCAAAATCCAGCCCTCCTCCTATTTTTATAAATAAAGTTTTATTAGAATACAGTCATGCTTATTCACATATTTATTGCCTACTACTACAATAGCAGTACTAAATATTTGTGACACAGGACATATGGACTACAAAGCATAAAATATTTATTCTCTCATACCTTACAGGAAGTTTGCCAAGTTATGCTGTTGAGAAAGAAAGCTTGCCAAAAAAACAGGGTCAAAAAGTTTTCAAAATTGTAGCAGACTGTTTCAAAATGAGTTAAAGGACATTAAGTCACATAATAAATAAAAGAACATCATTCATCAGAATTAGAAAAAAATCAGAAATTAAGCGACAAAATTCAAGGAAGAAGTAGAAATAAATGTTAGGTTAGTAACAGTCTAGGGAGACAATTAGAGCAAATATGCACAACAAATTATGCTTAAGTAAAAATAAAGTGGGAAGGAAAAAAAGTTAGAAACTAAAAAAAAAAAAAAAAGACTTCCAAGAGAAATCAACAAACACCATAAACTGTAAATGGCAAAAAGATGAGGCAACACAGTTATGGAGTTTTTTAAGTGAGAGAATAATTCAAGAGCAAAGAGGGGTGGGAAATAAGAGTAATAAATACCCAAAACTGTAATTAAAGAGGGCTTCCCTTGTGATGCCAGGGGTTAAATCTCAGCACTATGAAGCTATCAGCAGCCACTGCAATACTAGTTAGATCCCTGGTCAGGTTGCTGACCCACATGGCGCAACAGACCTCTCCTGCTTCACCCGCTGCTCCCCTCAGCAGTGTGTTTCAGTCAATCTGCCTGTTCTGATCCCCATTCTGTCTCTGGTGAATCCTCTCACCACCTCTGTCCCCACATCTCTGTCCTACACTCCAGTTCTTGTATGCATCAATAAATAAAATAAATCAAAAAAAAAAAAAGACAGAAACCAAAAAAGTGTAATTCAAGAAAGTGACTCCAAATTAAAATAAACTAATAATTTAAACTGCCTTTTGAAAAAAACATATAATGCATCTGAGATTAATAATAAAACACAATCAACACCTAGTAAAATTACGAGATCTTAAAAAAATTATCTGGGCAACCAGCAAAAAGAATACTTGATTTAAAGAAGTAATATTATATAATTGGATTTTTCCACAGCAACAGGTTTTATAGTTGGAAAATAAAGCAATATGTTAAGGTATTAAAGAAAATAAAAATTGTGTCAGGTGTATGTATTTCTTTTTTTTGTGTAATTATGTATACAGGAGCTGGGGTGCAGGCCAGAGAGGGGAGGGGGTTGGGAGGATTCACTAGAGATAGAGTGGGGAGCAGGTGCATAGACTGAGACACATGGTTGAGGGGAGCAGTGGGAGAGACAGGAGAGGTCTACTGGGCAATGTGGTCTCCTCCCTGGCTGGGGATTGAACCTGTGCTGCAGTGACTGCAGATAGCTTCATAGTGCTGTGACTTAACCCCATGTGCCACCAGGGAGACCCCTATATTTCTGATAATGAACTATAAATTAAGATTCTACTTATCTAACTCTCTATTCTTCTCTCTGCCCCTCACAGTTCCCTGCATGATCAGCTGACAGTCCCCCTGCCTCCAATTCCTCTTTTGCTCTACAAGGGCATTTTTTTCTAATAACCATCTTGCATATCTAATTATACCTGCTTCTCAGAGGACCTGGAGTAACAAGGTCTAAAAATAATGACCTACCTACTTGCAATCAACTGTCCGATTGAGCAAAATACAAGGTGTCCAATTAAATCTGCATTTTTAGATAAAGAGCAAGTAATATTTTAGTATAAGTTATCCCATGTAGACCTTTTGTAACATATTTATACTAAAATTTATGTTGTTTATTTTAAGTGGAAATAAAAACGGGTATCTTGTACTTTTATTTCCCAGCTCTGCAATCGAGTAGCAATGATTATCACTTATACCCATATTGTGGTCATAAAAGTAAGCAGGGTTTCTTAGAGAAATGGCTGAATTTGCATGTGGGTAAGAAATGTTCTGATAAGACTGGAACATTTTGACAAAAAGTAGAATGGAAGCTACCATAGACAAGTAGAATAACGTTAAGACAATAACAAAAACTACCTTGAAAAGGCCATATGTAATAAATAATAGTTTGAATTTTGATAAGGATACGAATTGGAGTGGATAAGAAACCTTTAGATATATTTAAATCCTAGTTGGTTTCCTTCTGAGGATGACAGGTAACCAATTTATTATTATGAAAACTTGGTTAAAGAATCAAATATTGAGTCTGTCTTTTATAGAATTCTACCATTGATAGTCAAACTTTAGATGAGGGGAAGCATCTCCTTAAAAAAAATATTCTAACCAATGGATGAAATTAGAATATTATACCATTTTGAAATTGCCAATAAAATTGTGGATTTGTATATTGAGTACAGTGTGTCTCCTGCTGAAAGAGAACCGTGCTACCTACTGTATTGTCAAAGATATTAAATGAATGTGACCAGGAATCCTATTGCGCATTTGCAAAAAGTAAGAAGAACATGTAAAATCACACCATGAATATACAATCATCAACTCTACTCTGGGCTGGAATTCAATAGGACAAGTGGCCCAAATTTAGTGGGGAATGGAGGAAAGGATGACACGTTGATTAAAAATGGGATTAAATATCAATTTGAAAATTGATGACGGGGCCTCCCTGGTGGTGCAGTGGGTTAAGCAATGCACTATGAAGCAAACTGAAGCCACTGCAGCATGAGTTCGATCCCTGCCACTGGCCAGGGTGGGGCCCCACATGGTGAGGCAGACCTCTCCTGCCTCGCCACTGCTCCACACAGCACTGTGTTTCAGTCAATCTGCCTGTTCTGCTCCCCACTCTGTCTCTGGTGAATCCTCTCACCCCCCACACCTCTGCCCTGTACTCCAGTGTTTGTATGCATACAAAAATAAATCTTAAAAATTTGATGACTAAGTTCCAGTGCATAAGGATGCATACCTAAGTGATAAAATGCAATAAATGATCAGTATAAAAATCAGAACTGTGGTTACTTTTGGAGGGAGAGAGGACAGAGCATATAGAAAGGCCTCTTTGACATGATGGTTAAAATGGTATTTGTCTTGTGATAATTTCATGTGATTTTATGTGTCTGTGTCTTATTTTAAGATAAACATTCAAAAATACTTAATAGAGTTCTTGACTCTTAGTAAATACTCAATAAAGGGAGTTATTAGAGAATACAAAGTAAAAGATAGGGACAACATTTAGAATGATTGCTTCCAAAATATTGTTATTATTATTTTTTTAAGTAATGATAAACCTTCAGCTCTCATTATCATACTCTCTCTCTCTCTCCAATGTATGCACAAAGATATCCCTGTCTCTCTAACATGTGCTTATGGCATTGAAAGCAGAAAGCTAACTTTGCTTATGCTTTTAGAACTCTTCAGAGTTAGCAAACACCAAGATAGACAAAAGAGATTCTAAGAATAAAGGTGTTTTATGTCTCACAGGGGATGCACTTTGTAATCCCATTAATTCATTTGCATACTATTAAATACTGTAACTGTTTAGCCTGCCATCAACATCACTGGGAAAAAAATATAGATTGAGGTCTATTTGTTCAATTCCATATTTATGTGAAAAAAGCAATGAATCCCAAGCCAAGCCCATTCTTTCTATTGATCACAGAAGTACATAATATATGCTCTTCTTAACAAGAGTTCTGGCTTCAGGAAGCTATTAGGCCTCTTGCCTTCCAAAATTCAGTGACAAGCTTGTATAAAGGGATATAGTCCTCAGTCTGCACCTTTCTAGCTATTCAAGCTGAGTATTAATTAATATTAGAAGGATTTCTTCTTCTCACTTGTATCCAAACCTCTTTCTTACATGGCACCATCTCTGCTCATATTCTTTGCATAGTGGCTTCTGACAATTGGCTCACAGGGGCTCTTCCATCTGCCAACATGTGCAAACATTGCAGAATTTGTACATCCCTAAAATACACCCCCTCTAAATGCAAATTCTCTCCACCTAAATACATTTGCCAATTCATTTAGCTACCTCATAGAAACCGTCCTTACCTACTCCAGTGAAAAGTAATTCCCTGTTTTCCATTCCTAGAGTATCTAATTTCTATGCCATGCATTTGTCACATATCATTTATTTTCTTATATCATTATCTATTTCACTACCATTCTCCTACTCTTTCCACTCTACCACTCTATCAAGTACATTTCTATTTTTGAATTTTTCTTATGAATTATAATAGTGAAAATAATAATAACTTACATTTATGGACTTCTTAATGTAAATCAGGCATGGTCTCATGATTTTAATGCAACAACTCTACAGGGTAGGTACTCTCCTTACCTCCATTTAGAATCATTTAAATCAAGATTTAAAAGGTGATATCTATGGCTCCACACCTATTTAGAGATATAACATGATTTGAACAGCTAGTCCTTTTGCAAATATCCTTCATAGTGCAGTCTTAGATCAAAAGCCACACCAAAAAATAGGTCTTTATTTTTGTAATCCATGGGATTTCATAAATTACCTCCTATTTTGACTTTTTGCCAGGCCTGGAATGGCTGTTTATATTGTTTGTAATGTAAACAATTATAAAATGTAAAAAATGGCATCATATATTATTTATATATATTCAATAAAATAGTAAAAGGCATAAAGGAAGATACAGCTAACACCAAACATTTTGTGTATGGTGTTTGTCCAGTTTACATAGCACAAAGGGATACAGGGTAGCCATTCAATTAGATTTGTATTTTTTTCTAGTTATCAAAATTATCTCTATGCTTCCTAAGTTCCTTTTAACTGTTAGTAAGGGGAAACGATTTTATAGCATTCTCTCATTAGGGGACACAGTGAACTAACAAATCACCTACATTTCCTGTGTTTTGTATAATTTATCATGTAAGTATTTTTGTAGGTATGTTTTAAAGAGAAATACACGAAACAAGAAGGAATCAAATATCAGAACTTCTATTTGCACTTTGAGTAAGCTATTAGGGCAGTGCAGTGACAGTGCACTTTTGGTGTGCCTAAAAATCCCCCCCTGAAGATGCCCATAGTGGCGATTCTGAAGCAATAAAATGGCAATGAAGAATGTGCATTTTCACTAATGTCCTAGTTGGTTTGGAAGTAAAATATCAGGGATCAATTCTATGAGAAGATGAAAATATAGAATTTAAGAGAAAAGATTTGAAATTAAAAAGACCAGTGAGAGGGCCTCCCTGGTGGCACAACAGGTTAAGCAATGCCACTGCAGCAGGAGTTCCATCCCTGCCCCTGGCCAGGGAGGGGACCCACTTGGCACAGCAGCAGTCCTCTCCTGCCTCACCCACTGCTCTGCTCAGCAGTGTGTTTCAGTCAGTCTGTTTGTTCTGCTCCCACTCTGTCTCTGGTGAATCCTCTAACTGCCCTAGACTCTGGCCTGTACCCCAGCCTTGTCTGTATAAATAAATAAATCTAAAAAAAAAAAAAAAAAAAAAAGACCAGAGAGAGATGGGCCTCCCTGGTGATACAGGGGTTGTCTACCAAGCTATCACCAGCCACAGCAGTATGAGTTCGATCCTGGCCAGGTTGTTGACCCACATGGTGCAGCAGACCTCTCCTGCCTCACCTGCTGTTTCCCTTAGCAGTGCGTGTCAGTAGATCCACCTGTTCTGTTCCCCACTCTGTCTCAGGTGAATCCTCTTCCCCACCTACACCCCCGTTCTTGTATACATAAATAAAATAAAAATAAACCTTTAATGAAAAAAAAAAAAAAAACCAACCCAGAGTCACATATTCACCCATTACTTGTAATGCACTTAACTTATCTAAACTTCCATTTCTCTTTTTGTAAAATGTACAATAATAAAGGTATCTGACTCATAGTGTTGTGTGAAAATATATGAAAAGTACTTGGCATATTGCCAGGTCCACAGGAAGTGATAAAGCGTTAGCAAGTAGCAGGAGTGATGGCATTAGCAGTGTAAAAACGTAGGTGTTCTGAACATCACATGTTATTAGGAAATTACAAATTAAGACAGCAATGAGTTACCACTGTACACCTACTAGTATGCTGAAAATCCTAAACACTGACAAACCCAAATGCTGGTGAGAATATTGAGCACCAAAAATCTGTTATTCATTTCTGTGGTAATACAAAATGGTGCAGTCACTCCGAAAAACAGTTTGACAGTTTCTTACAATTACTAAAAATGCCATCTAATCCAGAAAGTCCCATCGCTATGTATTTATCAAATGAGTCGAAAACTTAGGTGTACAGAAATTTTGATGTCATCTGTATTCATAAATGTCAAAATTTACAAGCAACAAGATGCCCTTCATAAGGAGGTTGGGTGAGTAAAATGTGGTACATCCTATAAGTGGAATATTACTCTCAAATAGAAATAGATGAGCTATTAATTCACAAAAACACATTGCGGAAACTAAAACACCTATTGCCAAATGAATAAACCAATCTAAAAAGTCTACATACTGTATAACTGCAAGTATATGACACTAACACTATTAGTGGTTGTTAGGGCTTTGGGAAAAAGGGAAGAGAGGAGTGAATAGGTGGAGCAACAATGATTTTTCAGCCAATGAAACTATTTTGCAAAAAATTGTAACAGTGGGTACATGTTATCGACATTTACCAAAAGCCTTAGGATATGCAACAAAAAGAATACACTCTAATGTAAAAACTATGGCATTAAATAATGATATACCAACACTGATTCTTTGGTTATAACAAACTACCACATAAACAAAAGAGGCATATATTGGGGGGGGGCAGTGAGGTTTATAAAGGAAATCTGTACTTCACATTCAATTTTTCTGGAAACCAAAACTGCTTTTTAAAATGACGTTAATATTGCAAAGAAAAACCAAAAAAATTTTGGTGTTATTTGCAAGTGTTTATATGAAAACACAGAAGAGAGAACATTGATTATGAACTCAGTATTAGAGGTAAAACAATAAAAAAAAACAAAAACTGTTGACTATTTGGTATAAAAAATGAACCTATCTCATTAAAATTTTATGTTGGTTACTAATTAAGATGATAATATTTGGGATTAAATAGACTATATTACTAAAATTAAATTCACTTTTTTTTTACTTTTTAATGTGACTACCCTAAATTTTAAATTATATATATATGATTTATACATAAATGCTACATGTAGATATGTAGTGTTTTATGTATATACATATATGCATGTAATTAATTTCTATTTGATAGGGCTAATCTGTGAAATGCTTAGCAAAGTTCCTGGTATAGTATAACACTTCTGAATGTTAGTGTTAGTGCTATCTCTGAGATATTCATCAATGTCCCTTCTTGTAATAACCACTCATTATTTGTCTTAATTACTATGAAAAAGAATATCATCACTCTTCACCTTGATAAGTACTAATCAAAAAAATTGAGAACAATTTGCTCCTGTGGGCCTCACTACAATTCTCCACCACTCTAACAACTGAACTTGCCCATTCAGTCCTTCTGGAACTGAAGTCATCTCCAGAATCCCAGCTGATTACTTTTCAGTATAATCTCAGACCACAGTGAGCGCTGCTTGGTGTGTCTAGTATGTATGTACACTCTTTCATGTTCCTGGTTATCCTCATAAGATGTTAATTTCCATAGGAATCCTTTGAGATTCTCTGATCTTTATAGAGCAGTATAGTCTGCTTTTGACTGTGTGTTAGTGTTTTATGATGTGTAATAAATTACTGTAAATTTACAGGCTTAAGACACATTTATTATATCACACTTTTCATGGATTAGGGACCCAGGCATAGTTTAACTCGATCCTCAGCTTAGGTTCTAACAATGCCATAATCGGATTGTTGTCTGGACTGTGTTCTCATCTGGAGAATGGACAAATGAAGAATCTATTTCTGAATGCATCATTGATGGTAGTGTATTTCTTTGCAATTGTGTGAATGAGGATACCAGTTTTACTGAAGGTGTATGCTACCCTCAGGTCTGAGGGTTGCTTCCTGCACATGACCCTGTTATAGCAGTTCATAGCTGTACTGTTTCCTTCTTCAAGGTCAGCAGGAGACCATCATGTTCTGTTTTGCTAAATAAAGGCTCTTAATATCAAGTAACGTAAATAAGGGTGTGGAGTTCTATCACCTTTAACAAATTCTATTGGTTAGAAACAAAACATGATGATTCGATGACATCATACAGCTTTAAGCCTCAGAGCAAATAAATGATCAGAGATTCAGAAAATAAAAATCAACCAAGGCATGACAGTCCTCAGCAGGAGCAAGGCTGACTCCACAATGCATTCGCCATATTTAGGATCCAAGTGCACTTTGAACCATGTGTGCTTTCCCTTCCATTGGAGCTCACAGTCTTTTGGAAATTATTTCTGTATTGGATAGTGTTCCCTTTGCTGATCAAATCCATTCATTGTCTTCCATTCATTTCATCTCATATTTTATTAACCTTTCAGTTAATCCATCAAATCTGTTCTACCCAGGCACTTGACAATACCTTAAATATCTCCTTATCCTGGGAAATTTTGTTACTGTCGTTTTAATATTTATAATAAACTATCATTTCCATCTGGCTATCTATTTTCTCTAGTTTTATAACTAATGCTTCGACCTCCAGCTACTGAAAGAAGTTGTAGTTTATCCATTCAGTAAGGTGCTAGCCAAAGGCCTATCCCGATAAGTATTTAAAACCCTCTGCCTATTGCTCCTCTAGCCTATCCATAGCACCATGGCTCACCCACAGGCCCCATGGCTTGCTTAATGTAACCTTCCAGGATCACGCAATATCCTAGGGCAGGGAACCCAGCAGGGAGTACTAGTTTCATTACCTTCTTGGAGAAATCCCAAACCTAATTATAGGAAGTTCAATGTTCAATTTTTTTCAGGCGGTATAATGTACCAACATGAATCAAGAACTCTTCCCCTTTCTAAAAACTCAAATTCAACTCCAAAGTCTAGCCTCCCAAACCCAGGCATACTTCATCAGAGACCTGACAATCATCACCAAAAGTGACAGAACTTTCTTGGAAAGAGAAAACACTTCTCAGAATGAGGGAGCATTGAAAGAAGAGCCAACATAGACCAGGACCTTTCAAGGAACTGTTGAACTGGGAGTACGGGGGGGGGGGGGGGCTTTAGTTTTGGCTCTTCCCCCTGTGTGGCAGTAGGCACTCTCAGGCAGCTGTCCCTCCGATAAACTTCTGAGTATGACAAGAATCTGAGTATGACATGGACCCAAGAGGGGTGGCCCAGTAAGCCCCCTTTCACTGACGTTTCTAGGCCCTACCTCACCCACTCCTGATTTTTAGTGCATATCTTTCAGTAGTAATAAAACTCCTCTTCCAAACAGTTGACTTCTAATCTGGAATTTCTAAATTCAGTCTGTCTCTAGTTACACTGTCATCTCTGGCTAACATCCTGAATTCAGGAGCACACATCGCTTTGTTCTCAGACTTTGACTTTGTCTCTACTTAGAATCTTGGGCTCTGGCTAGCAGAGGTTTTCCTTGAATTCTAGAATCCAGACTTCTACGACCCTTGCTTGAGCCCCTTTGTGGCCCTACTTGATTAACTGATCACTGCAGAAAGCAGTGAATGATTTCTGTAAAGCCCAGGATTATAGGCAGTTGATGAATATTAAACAGGCAAGAGGAGTGCAGACTTTAAAGCAGAAACTGTGTGCTATTATCTGACTCTTTTGATAAAATAGGAAATCCTTGAGAACAAGAACTGTGTCCTAGCTATGAACTATACAGCTCCTTACCTATCATAAGCACTAAGGGAATAGTGATGAATGACTGAGTACAAGAATATACCTGTGTATAGGACAACATGGACTCTACGCTCATAAAGTTTATAACCTTTCAAGTGAAGATAATATGTACACTTAAATAGGTTATTATACCTCTATTTTATATCAAAATATTTGGAAGTATTTTTTCAACTTCTTTGGATGAAAATGAATGAAGGTAAGGCAAAACTCATATACTGTTCCAGCACAGCTATGTTACCTACATGTGAATTTTTAAGCTCATTTTCCTCACCCTCCAAATAATCTAAGTCTCTGCTAAAAAATATGCTGGAAGGATAAATTCAGGGAATATGTGTAAAACAACAAATACTGTGCCTGGAACATAAAATGCATATTGTGAAGTTTTCTTTGCCTCCTTTCATAAATTTCAAATCTTTAACTTGTGAATGTTCTCGGAAAGGAAACTAGAAAAAAAAATGTTATTTTTCATTTGTGTCAGTACATTCCCTTGTGGCAAGAACTATAAGAATCAACACCAAGAGCCTCCCTGGTGGTGCAAGGGGTTAAGTCTCAGCACTGTGAAGCTATCAGCATAGAGTTCGATCCCCTGCCAGGGAGCTGACCCACATCACCTAGCAGACCTCTCTGTCTTGCTGCTCCCCTCAGCAGTGTATTTCAGTCAATACTCCTATTCTTGTCCCCACTCTGTCTCTGGTAAATCTTTTCACCCCACAACACCTCTGACCTGTATCCCAGTTCTTATATGCATAAATATAAACACCCAATTTATGCAAATATATGCATAAAAATCAACACCAAAATAAAAACCCTAGAAATCTGACTATAAAACTGAAGCTACAGGAGGGAAAAAGGAGGACTGAGAAAAAAGAGGGGAGGGGTACAATGGACTATGTGGAAGATCATGAATGCCTTGGTAATGGGTGTGGCTTGGTAGTATACACCTGAATCATATTTCTGAGTCATTGTAGACCAATAAGTTAGATAGCATTGTAGGTCAATGTTACCTATAAAAAAAAAACCCTACAAAACATATTTTTGAAAGTCAACTACACAACTTCTCTAAGCTACATAGCTGTAGTCCTCTCGATCCCACCCCCCCCACTCCTGTTACAACTGTAGTGTGTACATGGAATTATATTGCCATGCAATTTTGATACTCTTAACCACTTCACTAAATATTTATATCTTCTTGTCTTACTCAACAATTTTAATCCTGCTGAACAACCTGTTGGTAGATTGTTAGGACTATCTGGTAATCTTACAATATTCTATTACATTCACTTTCTTTTCCGACATCAATATGTTTCCTCCTCTGTCCTTGAATGCCCAGTGTGCACCTCAAAATCATCATGCCCAAATATGGATTCTTGATTTTTCTTCCCACTATAACCTATACCATTGCAGTATGTGACTGTTCCATCTTTCTAATTGTGTGGACTAAAAATGTTGAGTCATTAACTACTCTTCTCACTTTCCTCTTCCCTCACACATCAAGCCCAACCCTTACCAAACCCCATCAATCCTTACTATAATATAGATCTTAGACAGACATTTCTCATTATTTCCCCTTGGATGTAATGGACAAGGTCCAAGCTCTTAGCATCTTTTATCTAGATGGCCACAAAAGCTGTTATCCTATCCTCTACCACTGCTTCCCTTCAATTTCCTCAGAGCGCAAAAGAGCTATTTCAAAGAGAATTCAGAAGGTAACATTCTTCTACTCACAAGTGTGCGATAACCTCTTGTCTCAGTGAAACCAAAAGCCATATTTCCTAAAGTAGCTCCCAAAGGTTGTCACTGATGAGTTGCTCACACCTAACACACTCACTGGCTGTCTTGCTACTCTTTACACAGAAACTCTCTGAACTTCCCTGCTATTTGTTTGACCTGAATCACACTTCTCTCTAAAATCCATGTAGGTCATTGTTCTCTCCTCCCAAGTCTCTGCCACTGCCACTGTACCAGGAAGATCTTTCCTAACTTCTAGAATAGCATCCTGTTACTTTTTATCCTCTTTTTTCTGAGTCATTGCTTTGTTTTGTTTTTAATGAAGCCCTTTACCACCTGGAACCTGCGTATTTATTGCGTAATATCTTCTGGTGTAATATCAACTCCATGCCTCAAGACCTTTGTCTATTTTGTTCAATTTTGTACCTTAGTGTCAAGCATGGGGTCGGTTTCTTGGGAAGCATTTAATAGATATATGTATATCACAAAGTATGAATGGCCTGACCTTGCCAGTGGGATCTATTCTCATAGAGTTCAGATTTTCTGACCTAGAACCATTTATCTGGGGCAAGATGTTCACTGTAGAGACAGGTCACTGATCAAAATCACTGTCTTCATGGCAGAAAATTGATTCATGCATGATTAAATTAGAATCATCAAGTTATTTTATAACGAAATAATCTCAAAGTTTTGTTATTATTTTCACTTCTCAGATCTATCTTCCAATTACAGACTATTCTGTTTTTTCCCTAGATATAGCACAGAAACACCTTGCCATACTTGCTTTACACCTGTGGGCCACTTTGAAACTCAGTTCCCTCTCCTGTCTGACAAAGCTTAATTTATTAAACCTTTGACACTCTGCCCAAAATGTCCATTTTATAACCAATCTTTCTAGATGATTATGTTTAAATTTACAACCAGATGCTTACTATATAATTCACTGACTTAAATAGTATTTGCTTGGCAATAGAAAACGTGAAGCTTTTAAAATGTATTTGTGTATGTGCGTTTGTGTGTGAGTATGTGTGTGTGTGAAAGAGACAATGATAATATCAGGATTTATACTATATCACTTAAAAATTGAAAGATGAAATTATAATTTTTGTCTCTAACACCATCTTATAACATGAGACCTATAAACAGCAGTATATTCTTCATATATGTGATTTAAATTTTTGAGTCCCTTTTTAAGATAATATGGCATAAATGAGATGGTATACCCATATGTATTTTCAAGTTCTCCACAATAATTCTGGAATCACTGCTATTTTAATCACTATAATAATCTTTTGCAAATACCTTTTTGGAAAATATAAATTTCTATAAAGAATAGAAAACTCTAAGTCACATTTGAAGGAGATTTAGATAATAAATCTGTATGCATCACATGTAGCAATTTGTTTTCCTTTACTATCAATACAAAATTCATTTTTTTTCTGTTGCCTGTAAGTGATTTATAATTTTAAGATATTTTTCCCAGATCTAAGCAATAAGAATTTATTATAAATTGTGAATCAAGGAAGTGTACATAAATTAAACATAATGCACCAAAGTCATACTGCTTAAATCCCAATAAAGAGATATTGATTGAGCATTCTGACAGCACCTACAAATGCAATTGTAGATGTAAAATTTAATAAAACATAATACTTCCCACTGCTTTATAAAACTGTCAATTAAATTAAATCATCTTGGTATACTTACTGAGGTATTTATTGCCTGTGTTCTAATTAATAAAAAAATACATTTGCATTCTATTTTCCTAAATGAAATATATGTAATCATTCCCACTCATAAGAGTGTTATTTCCCATGTGAGTAATTGTATCCATGTCCATCTTATCTTTTAAAATAATGTTGAGTAAAAACATTGAGTTAATATAAATTAATGCAAACTGTAAATGTATTCTAGAAGTAAAAACTATTCTTATTAAATGCATGTGCAACTATTTCAACACAAATGCAAATCAGCCCTAATTTTATCTTCAAAATGCCACTCTTTAACCAATATAATGCACAATCAATTTTAAGTACTAGGCAGGATGCTTTATAATGCTGCTCTAGGGAAGACACATTTTTCATTTCATCATCAACACAGTTAAGTTGTATCATCAAATAATCTATGAACCTCTGATTAACCAGATGCCATTTTTCCAGTCTCTGTCCAAGATTAAAATGCAGTGATGTGTTCAATCGGGTGCTAAAACAATTGATAAGCTTTTTTCTTTCTCTTCCAGAGAGTTATCCCAGGCCCCCATGCAGAGAGGGAAATGATGCATGGAAAATATTTATATATATAACTTTTGGGAAAGTGAATTGGAATAAAAAATGTATTTGCTCCAGTTTTATAAGTTTCACCTTAATGTGGTATAGCACATCCCAGTGTCACTGCCAATCCTTATATCAAATCCACTGCTTTGTCATTCTTAAATTCTGAGCATCTGCATCACGATACACGTAACATTATCGAACTCACTGGCAACCTAAACTTCGTAGTTGACTATCCTTTGAATTAGTTGTCTAATGACCTAATAGTATCATGTATGTAGTTGGTGATATAAGTTCTAAATCACAACACTTTCTATAGCTGCCTTATTTACCTATTTATCTTTTTGTACCTGCTAGCTCTGCTTACTTGGAGTCCCATCAATATCCTAACTATTCTGCGACTGGGGAAAGACTTCTGCCTCCTGTTGATGTACCCCTTTTCCCATCATTGTGAATTGACATCTCGCCAAACCACAACACTAGTCAGTGTCTTCCTAACTATAGCTTGGCATTCCTTCTTGTCTGACCCAGCTGCTATAATACATTCCTTGGCATCGTGTCTTGTTACTTTACATACCTTGTCTGACCCATCACTGTGAACCACTCATTTCTTTTTTTTTTTAATTTTTTTTAAGATTTATTTATTTATGCATACAAGCACTGGGGTACAGATCAGAGGTGTGGGGGGTGAGAGGATTCACCACAGACAGAGTGGGGAGCAGAACAGGCAGATGAACAGAAGCACACTGCTGAGGGTAGGAGCGGGCACAGCAGGAGAGGTCTGTAGCACCTTGTGGGTCCCCTCCCTGGCAGGCAGCAGGGATTGAACTCATGCTGCAGTGGCTGAGGTCTGCTTCACAGTGCCCTGCCCAACCCACTGTGCCACCAGGGAGGCCCTGAACCACTCATTTCTTTTTCTGTGTTGAAAGCCTCTGCAGCCTGGGTAGTTAGCCAGCCTCGATCATGCACATTCTGACCAGCCTGTTTGTTGAGGGGTTAGCCTGTGTCAAGGCTATACTCATTGCTGAGCTGATTCATTGGTCCATTGCCTGATGGCTCAGTGGGATAAATGTGCGAAAGCAAATAAAATCACTGGTTAGGGATGGGATTCTTTTCTTGCACTCCCTAAAATCTATTATTTTTTGTACTAGTGGAAACTATAGCACTCCCTATTAGAAAATGAACACTCAAATAAATGGCCCTCACATATGAAGGTGGTGCTGGATATACCCTTGAGTTTATTTGTCATTAGCACTTTGCTTTCCTCTTCCCAACCCCCTGCCTCCAAGCACCTGCCCACATCCTCACGCAGTTTACATGTTAATAGTTTGGCACTCTTGCTGAAAGAGAGTGAATTCATCAAGACCACATAAGAGAGTGACCATCACCTGTACCTAGTACTAAAAAATACCTGTGATAACTGAATTGCAGACCTAAACAAAATAACACCCAATTTATCCCATATTGTTGTAAGACAAATGTTCTTTTAGGTAGAATCATTTTACATCTAATTTTGGGTGGACAGTTTTATAAAATTATCACATTTTGCTCTGCTTTCATACTCTGGAGATTTTGAATGTGATGACTTTTGTCAACATTTGGAACATCGATTTCTGTGCTATGTCCCAAAAGATTATTAGTGTAGGTTTAAATCTCTGTCTGTAAATCTCTGTCTGCTTTAAGACTTTTCCATCTTTCCCCTTTGCATTTTTTGCCTGTGCCTACTGCTAGCAACAAGTCCCCTTTAGATCTGTTTGGATGTGGGAAATGACATAGCTGTATTTGATAGAATAGGTCATAACATAAAAACATACTTGTTTTGAATGAATGCCTGGGGGTATCTACTGAGAGCACATACATGAGCTTTTCGGGAGAATAATTTTTAAAATAGCATGGCCTTATGTTTCTTGCTGAGAACTACAATTCTGTCCAGTCAATGTGTCCTTGCCAGTACTATGAGATTACATAAAAGCAAGAAAACAGTGTTATTTGCTCTAAATATCTTCATTGCACATCCACATTGCCACAGAAACACTGAGAACACACACCCGAGCACTATTTCAGGCCTTGGCTCCAAAACCTTTCTTCTAATAGAAACACACGAAGATCTTCCTAGAAGGATCTGCATGTTTAAAACTGCCTTCAGGGTTATTGCAGTATGGATACTTCTATTCACAATTTTTTCCTTTTCAAGATAAGCCAAGTAACTGCTACTTTGTACTCTGAATTTTCACTCATGGATGTTTCCTCAATAACACAATATATCTCTTTTACTGCCCAGTCAATTATACTCTTTAAAAATAAATAATTAAAACTTTGTGCCTAAGTGCTCTGCCCTTGTTTTTGAAAAGCAAAAACAAAAACAAAAACAAAAAAACTCCTGGTAGATGACTCTGAATAAAACTAGAAGGTCTGATTGCTTAAGTAAAAGAAGTGAAAAAAAATCTTTGCAACTTTCTCTCATAGTCATTGACCATAAAAGAATCATAAGTCATGCAAAAATGTAACTTTGAATCTTGAAATGGAAGAAGCCTTTTTGCAGAATGGTCTGGAATTATGTGTAAAATTAAGGATTGCCTACCTTTCTTTTGAAGACTACCTCCTGCACTAGGTTTGACCACTCACATTCAGCAGGGGAACTAAAAAGCCTCCAGTTTATACTGTTCAGATCATCCTCTTCAGGAGATCAAAGAACAAAAGTTGATTGTATTGGGGAAAGGCACTGATTCCACTAAGTTTTAAAAATGCTCCATTTAAAATCATGAAAGCATTTTAATGGATACATGATTTAATAGACCATTCAATCTAGTAGTTCTGTACAATGCTGGGAGTTACATTCTTTTGGGACATTAGAAATGGAATGTAAAATATTTTTTAATAGGCAGATTAGATACTATTGATAAAGAAAACACACATATGTGTGTGCATATATATCACAGTATATTCTTCAATATATAAAATAATATATTCTCCAAACAGTGTACACAGACATCAGAGTGGAGAATTCAGGAAGGATAGGATGTAAGGAAGAAAGGAAGGAAGGAGAGAAGGATGTAGAGAGGGAGGGAGGGGGAGAAGGAAGAAGGGAGGAGAGAAAAAAGGAAGGAAGGAAGGAAGGAAGGAAGGAAGGAAGGAAGGAAGGAAGGAAGGAAGGAAGGAAGGAAGGAAGGAAGGAAGGAAGGGAGGGAGGGAGGGA